>JAWZTD010000137.1:3293537-3304871 GCA_035221335.1 Echites panduratus | reverse complement strand
GCCTGTCTATAAATAAGATAATACCCCTCCGAATAAGGTAATGCGCTTTTCCGCTCCTTAATCACTTTCCCAATTTGACTTCAGGCATTTGCTAACTTAAGCATCGGAGTGAAATTGGGATCACCCCAATTTCATTCTAACTGTTTTGTCTTGCAGGTCCTCAATTCGGCCCTAAAGACACTCTTACCCCTCATCAGATTTCGAGCATCATCAACCCTCATTCATTATAATGTTATCACTTGACTTATATTATTATACTATTAATAATCATTTTTTATTTATATTAATCACTATTTTTTAGCAAGATTATCATCATTGTTACCTTCTTTTTAAAGTTTATTGGTGGATGCTTAATATATTCAAACTCATGATAATATAATTAAATAAAGAATGATTAAAAAGTGAATTTTTAATTTTAAAATATTGTTAAAAGTTTATAATTGAAGTTAATTTGTGTTATTTTTACTTCTATTATTAAACATCAGATAATTTTCATTTATTGATTTAGGTATTTTGTTTGAACAATTAATTAAAATAAAAAAAATGTATAGATCTAATCAAAATGAATACAAACCGAACCAGCTATTTTTCGAATGATTTAATTCAAGTTTTTTAAATCGAAATAATTGGTTAGATTTAAAAAATCTTAAAAACCAAACCCGAATCATCCTAACTTGAACTAAACAAGAGGACCGCTAAAAAACTTTCAGCTTCCAAAATATGGAGCCCCCAAACGTGCGAAGGATAAACCTTATGAAACAAGAGGACCACTGAACAAGAGACTGAAAAGAATTTTGCACGTGTTTCAAATGCGGGATGAATCAATCATGTGATCGCTACTTCCACATGAAAGCTCTTGCCCTTTCCGAGGTTGACACCTTCTTCTATCTACAGTGTGTGGTATATACTATATTCTCATACATTTTATGTTTATCTCCAGTATGTGCCACCTTCTTCTGTATATACTTTCAGCTAGAGTCTCGACTGCACCCGATAAAACTTTTCTTTGGTTTTTTTTTTTTTTAAATTTTTTTTTTTTTGAGTTTCTATCCTCAAAATGGAGGGAAGTGAAGGCAATTTGGTGTTTGCTCTGAATGGGCAAAGGTTTGAGGTTCCTAATGTTCATCCTTCCACAACTTTGCTGGAGTTCCTGCGTCGTCACACTCGTTTCAAGAGTGCCAAGCTCAGCTGTGGCCAAGGTATCATCTTTAACTTCTTGGATTTTGCTTCAGAGAATTTCTATTTAGTTTTCCATTTGTTACTCTCTTATTTTGTGTTTTGTTTCTGATATCTTCTCTAGAGACTGATTTTCTTGCTTTGGTTTTCTGTTGTTCCTTGATTTTCTATTTTTTGTGGGGAGACTGAAATTGAGGAACTACCTATAATTCTCGTTGAAATGTTTCTTTTCTTTATGAGTAACAGGAATTTCTCTTAGCAAGCCCCATAGTATTGGAAAAAAAAATGGAACTTTGGAGTTGCTCATGATAAAATGGTACTACTCCGTCCGACTTTAGCCTTAATTTCATGTAGTTACGTAATGCCTCTTTTGTTTCTATTACATTTCTGTTCTTGGAACATAAAATTAATGTAGGCCAAAAGTGAATAATAATGCATGATAATTAATGCAAAACGTCTTGATGTGGAAAAAATAAAATGACCTTAAACGACTGACTGTTATATAAAGAGTTATACTAATATGTGCCACTTTACCGTTGGCGCACACATTAGCATGTGTGAAGTGTCACATATTAGTATAACTCGTTACATATATATATGTTTTTTTGACAGAGGGAGCAATTGACATTGAAAAAGTTTTTTTACCCAACCTTACTCCTGGCCTTCCTTTCCCCTCCCTTGGATCACTAGTGGTTCCCACTTAACCAATCGATACTCGAAGCCAAGAACTCTCCGGTTTTGGAACTTACAGGCTAAATAAATGTGATTTTAGATCACTAAGGAAATATGTTATGGATTAGAATTACATGCAAATTGCATTACTATTTTACAAGAAATTTTATGTACTTATCTTGACATATGTATTAATCAAAGATCATTATACGACAGAAATTCTTTGCCACCACATGGTGTTTCTTGTGGAGAATATTGACATGGATTTTGCAGCATTAATCTAGTTGATATCATTCCGGTCCCCTCTCATTTGATCTTTTTTCTCAAAGATCATTTACCTCTCTACATGTGTCATCTTTTGTCATTCATTATTAACATCTTGAGTAACATCAGTGCAGGGAAGAAAATGAAATGCCAACGAATTAAATGAATGGTGTAATGTCTAAAAGAAAGGAAAATAAAAAAAGAAGGAATGATGGGCTGAGGAGGAAGAACACTGATATTTGATCAGTGAAAGCACAAAATAAAGTTAATTATTATTGGTTTCACTATTTTCTTAGATTTCCAACAAATATAGCATGTTCACATTGCATGTATCTCTGTTTTCAAATTTCTCTTTGCATTTTTTTAGAAATTTTGACTCTTAGTGAACGACTACTTACTATAGTCAACCAGAAAACTGATATTAAGGTTGGGAAGCAACTGAACTTCTGATATTTAAGTACTGTTTTGTTGTCCCTTACAAAGCCAGCAGTAACAATTATAGAAATCCCAATGACACAGTGGATTGGTTGACTTTGTCATATCTCGATTCTTTAGCTGTTGTTCCTAACCTAGAAGTGCAAGTCTGCATCAGTTATTACTTGACTAATATGGTCTATAATCTCTATTAATGGTGCAGGTGGTTGTGGTGCTTGTGTCGTTTTGCTGTCAAAATATGATCCTGTGCTTAAGAAAGTTGAAGATTTTAGTGTAAGTTCATGTCTTACACTTCTTTGCAGTGTAAATGGTTGTTCAATTACTACAAGTGATGGGCTTGGTAATAGCAAAGTTGGTTTCCATCCAATTCATCAAAGATTCGTTGGATTCCATGCTTCTCAGTGTGGTTTTTGCACTCCTGGAATGTGCATGTCACTTTTCGCAGCGATGGTAAAAGCGGATAAGACCGATAGGCCTGAACCCCCTCCAGGATTCTCCAAGATGACTGTTTCTGAAGCTGAAAAGGCTATATCAGGGAATCTTTGTCGATGTACTGGATATCGACCCATTGCTGATGCTTGCAAAAGTTTTGCTGCTGATGTTGATATAGAGGATTTGGGTTTCAACTCCTTTGGGAAAAATGGAGAGCTAAAGGAAGTCAAAGTAAGAAATGATAAGGTATGTACATATCCTGAATTTTTGAAAGGCATCAGATCAGAAATGTTTTTGGATTCCCGAAAATATTATTGGCGTAGTCCTGTTAGTCTTGATGATCTCCGTACCTTGTTGGACTCCAACCTGCTCGAAGATGGTAAAAAGTTCAAGCTTGTTGTTGGTAATACCGGAACAGGTTATTACGAGGAACTGGAGCTTATTGACACATACATAGATCTGAGACATATACCTGAACTTTCAGTGATAAGAAGGAAAGATATGGATCTTGAAATTGGAGCTGCCGTGACAATCTCTAGAGTTATTGCAAGCTTGAAGTATAACACACTTGATTTACACCCTGATAGCAAGCCTGTTTTCCAAAAACTTGCTGAACATATGGAAAAAGTTGCCAATCCCTCTGTTAGAAACACTGCTAGTATAGGGGGGAATTTGGTCATGGCACAAAGAAACCATTTTCCTTCTGATATTGCAACTATACTTCTAGGGGTAGGTGCTACTGTTACTATAGCAACTGGGAATAAAGAAGAAAAGATTACATTAGAGGAATTTTTTTCTGCACCACCCTTAGACTCAATAAGTGTGCTTCTTGGCATCCAGCTTCCGATCTTGGAACCGAAAGGAAATTGCAAAACTTCTGCAACTCAATCTAGATTGCTGTTTGAGACCTACCGCGCTGCACCACGACCCCTTGGAAGTGCATTGGCATATCTAAATGCTGCCTTCTTAGCTAATGTGTCTGGTAGTTCAGATGGAATGCTAGTAAATAATATCCGGTTAGCTTTTGGCACTTTTGGAACAGAACATCCAATTCGTGCAACGAATGTTGAGGAATATCTTTCAGGAAAAACCTTAAGTGTGGGAGTTCTATTGGAGGCTGTGAATTTACTCAAAGAAGCTGTGATACCAGAACCTGGCACTTCCTATCCTGAATATAGGAAGAGTTTGGCTATTGGTTTCCTTTTTCGGTTTCTTTTCCCTTACATAAACAATGGTACTTTTGGTTCATATGGTTTACCTGGTAGCCTTATGTATAGCTCCCAGGAACTTGCAAAATCAACACTTTTGACGTCTGGAAAGCAGAAGGTGGAATCAAGTAGGGACTATTCTCCAGTAGGCAAACCATTGCCAAAGTACTTGGCTGCTGTGCAAGCCTCAGGTTTGTAGTGCTATCTCTTTATGGTTTTTAAGTGATCTGATGCTTGTCTTTGTTCAGTAACTTACTAGTTGTTCAAGCTTTCCATATTTCCACTAGTTTAACTACTGTGTGTTTACAAGGAAAAATTACCTAAAACAGAAATGAAGAAATATACACCAGATTTGAATCAAGTGTTTTATTCTGGTCTTCATTGTCTATCCTGGTTCAACCTTGTAGCTCATGAAACAAATTGTTTGTAAAATAAGTTTCTGTTTTGTGGGTGCACTATTGTACCAGACATGTATAGTGTCATTTCCTTATTGTTAATTAACAATCCATTTTCATTATATTTCTCACAATTTTCCTCAATCTCATAGTCCTTCAAACTATCTGAATAATTGATCCCTCTCTTGGTATTTACACTGTTGATGGTTACTGGATTATCTCTGTTCCCTGCTGAAAATTTTGCAGGAGAAGCTTTGTTTGTTGACGACATTCCATCACCACCAGACTGTCTTTATGGCTCATTCATCTTCAGTACAAAGGCTTTAGCATGTGTGAAAGATGTGGAACTGGACAAAGATGCTCCAGGAGGGGCCTTTGCTGTTTTATCTTATAAAGATATTCCAGATGGAGGGGAAAACATAGGATCTATTTTCGATTATGCTCAAGAAACTTTATTTTCTGACGACATCACTAGGTGTGCTGGAGAAAGAATTGCTTTTGTGGTAACTCCAAGAGGCCTAACTCTTAATTTAGTTTCTATATGTTTCTCAAACCATTTTTCAGTAGGAACTGTAAATGGAAAACATTTCTAGGTTGCAGAAACGCAGAAATGTGCTGACATTGCAGCAAAAAGAGCGTTGGTTGACTATGATACAGCAAATCTGGAACCTCCAATCATGACTGTTGAAGAGGCTGTAAAGCATTCAAGTTTCTTTGAGATACCGGCTGAGCAGTATCCAGGACAAGTGGGTGACTTTGCCAAAGGGATGGCTGAAGCTGATCACAAGATTTATGGTGCAGAGGTATCTTCAGAAGTTTACCATTTTATTGTAATTTTTGTTGCCTGTTCCATTTGTGGAATTCTTTCAGTTGGATGCTCGGTCCTTTTTCTCTTCATGTGGCTCAAATTTTTGTTCAGAAAACCATTGGCCTTCCATTTGCAAAATGATTTCATTTGGATGCTGGTAAAAGTCCCTTATTGGCTAAGAGTTTTCTTCCTGCAGCTCAAATTTAGTTCAGCAAACCATTTTTATTTGGAGACACAAACGGCTCTTGCAATTCCTGATGAGAACAACTGTGTGGTGGTATATACTTCAAATCAGAACCCTGAGAATACTCAGAGGACAATTGCAAAGTGCCTTGGAGTTCCTGAGCATAATATTACCGTCATTACAAGAAGGGCTGGGGGAGCCTTTGGTGGCAAAGCAACAAGAGCCATTCCCGTGAGTTAAATCTGCATTTCCTTTCCATGATATGTGCATCACTAACATATGGTCGCTGTTAAATGATTAACAAATCAAATCACGAACAAATTTGGATATTAACATATTCTAATCCAATTTTCTGTGGATTTTTAGGCTGCAACTGCATGCGCACTTGCTGCATACAAATTTGGCAGGCCTGTCAGGACTTATCTTCATCGTGAGACTGACATGACGATTACTGGAGGAAGACGTCCCATGAAGATCACTTATGATGTTGGATTCAAATCAGATGGTAAAATCACAGCTTTGCATGTGAATGTATTAATAGATGCTGGGATAACAGAAGATACGACTCCTTTATTACCAAAACGCTTAATTCGTTTGCTAAAAAAGTACAACTTTGGTGCTTTATCTTTCGATATCAAAATTTGCAAGACCAACAATATTTCTAAAGCCAATATGAGAGCTCCTGGGCAGCTGCAGGGATCTTTCATTGCCGACGCCGTAACAGATCATGTTGCCTCTCTGCTTTCAATGGATGTTGAGCATCTCAGAAGCAAAAATCTCCACACATTTGAGAGCCTAAAGGTATTCTTTGGAGATGTTACACTCGAAGAATCAGAGTATACATTGCCTGCTATTTGGGATAAATTAGCCATATCTTCGAGCTTCGAAGAAAGGAGCCAACAGATAGAGCAATTCAATAAGAGCAATAGATGGCGTAAAAGAGGCATTTCAAGGGTTCCAATTTTGTATGAAGTAGACGTAAGACCAAATCCTGGAAAAGTGGGTATTCTTTGGGATGGAACTATTGTGGTCGAAGTTGGAGGGATAGAGTTTGGCCAGGGGCTATATACTAAGGTTAGACAGGCAACTGCATATGCTCTTAGTTCCATTACAAGTGGTGGAAGTGAAGAGCTCGTGGAAAAAGTTCGAGTTATGCAGTCAGACACGTTGAGGTTAATGCAAGGGGGTTCCACTATCGGTAGCACTACATCTGAGTCAAGCTGTGGAGCTATCCTGTTGTGCTGTGACATCCTGGTTGAAAGGCTATCTCCTCTCAAAAAGAAGTTAGAGCAAATGGGTCCTATTACCTGGGACGTCCTGATTCAACAGGTTTTATTCGTCACCATTCTAAATAATAAACTTCCTTTTTACTTCAATGTTTTAGGACAATAAGATGTAGATTGAAAGGGAACTTTAGAAAATAAATCTTTCATTTCTCAGGTAGACCATCTTCAAGTAAAAAAAAAAAAAAATCGACACCTTGTCATACTGATGATGCTTATCTTTTTCTGCAGAAATGGAATTTTTTCTGACTACATTGTTTTTTTATATTTCTGTGACCATAGGCACATGCCCAAAATGTAAACCTGCAAGCAAATTCTTACTTTGTCCCTGATTCTACTTCAATGCACTATCTGAACTATGGTGTTTCAATCACTGAGGTAAAATTTGTTCTCTGAGAGTTCGTCTTTAGATTACCAAAATACTATAGTACGGTGGTTCTAATGTTGTTTGTTTGCTGTTTCTTCCATAAGTTCTATGAATGTTCTGCACTATCTTAAAAGATGATCGAGCTTTGACTATTGCAGGTAGAGGTAGATATACTGACTGGAGAAAACCAAATTTTGCAATCAGATGTTATCTATGACTGTGGAGAGAGCATGAATCCTGCAGTGGATATGGGACAGGTCTGTTCCATTTTTCTTACTTCTAGAATTTCTAGACAAGGAATTAATCTCTAATTGTTTCATATGATCAAGACGGGCTTCTGTATTTGTTTAACAAGATAAGCTAGGAGACCATGTCATGGCTTTTCCTGAATTCTCTTACAGATTGAAGGAGCTTTTGTCCAAGGAATTGGATTCTTTATCTTTGAAGAATATGTCACTAATGAAGAGGGATTGGCTGTAATGAAAGGCACATGGAGTTACATGATTCCAACAATTGATACGATACCTAAACAGTTTAATGTTGAAGTGCTAAACAGTGGGCGTCACAAAAACAATGTTCTTTCTTCCAAAGGTGCGTATGTGTTCAAGATTGCCAAGTAAGAATTCTAAACTAATCAACATTTCTTTAAATTTGAGAAAGAATTTGGTCTAAATCAATGGCTCTCAAGCGGAATATATGAGTTAATTAAGAATTCATGGAACTGTTAGTCCCTTTTTAAAGATTAATTGGCACAAAGTGAATTGATTTTCATCAGCTTTGTTAAACTTATAGTATACTTTCCCCCTACACTAAGTATACATATCCAGTTTAATACAATAGTTGTAACCGTTACATACAAAGTATAAATACTATCTAAATTATAATGTCAACCATTACACTTCCACAAACTAAGAATTATAACCATTAAATATGGTTATTTATCACTTAATAAATGACTCATACACAATAATGGGATAATGGGTGTAAGACAGTTATAGGACAATAAACTACAATGTCTCACATTGGTGAAAGACAACGCTAATAAGACCTTTAGGATTCTTCCTATAAATATATCCCTAAACACACCTTTCTAAGGTATGCGACTTTAAATCCCTTTAGTAAGCCAATTATCTATTTTACTCTTCCAATTTCTGCCTTAGGCATTGGAGGAAAATTGGGACAGTACCCAATCATTCCTCCGGCATCAAGCTTGAATGTTCATTCTTCCATACAAAGTGATCGAGGATAATGTATGAGTATTTTTATGTGGATTCAGCATCTGGTGAACCACCATTACTTCTGGCTGGTTCAGTTCATTTTGCCACAAAAGCAGCCATTAAGGCAGGGAGGAAAGAGCTTAAAGATGGTGACGCAGATCCAGAATTCCAGTTGGAAATCCCAGCTATTATGCCTGTTGTGAAGACGATGTGTGGATTGGAGAGTGTTGAGAAGTACTTAGAAGGTTTGCTTTCGGTGTGAAGCCAAAAATAACTTCCATTATGATTGAAATGTTTAAAGTGGTCAATATTATTTTGAGAGTTGAATGAAATAATTTTGATTACTTCTTTGATTGATTTCTCAAACCCAACTGTCATTATGTTAGTCTCAATGTGGTAATTTTTTTATTTTGGAAAAAAAGGAAAAAGATATATCTTTTTTAATAATATAGACATTCTAAGATAAAAATGTACACATTTGATATTGATTGGAAGGGTAATTGAATTTACGTAGAACTAGGTAATTATTTGTGCCATGCACGACCTTTTATTAAAAAAAATGAAAAGGTTTAAATTTGGATAGGTTTGCTTTCTTTAATATTTTTTTTTGTATAATTTATTAATTTTTTAACATTTAAAAAGATTAGAGTTTTTTTTTTAATATGGATAGTTATGATACATTGAGATTTTTTTACGATATCTAATTAAAATTATTTTTTTGGAAGATCAAAAGATTTAAATATATATGATATTGAGTTTTGCTTTTCTTTTCTTTTTTTTTTTGTATCTAATTTTGATTATCTTCTTGGAATTAAAGAGTTTAGACAATGAATATTTCATTAAATTTTCTCAATTTAAAAGAAAAAAAAAAAGGATATCCCTATGTTACAAGTTGAGAGATCAGAAGGAAATAAAAAAATTAAGGTTTTATATTCATCAAATTAAATTGAAAAATTAAGTATTTTATAGTTGGCCTTTTGTTATATTCTTTTAAATATTATTTAATTATATTTAATTAATAGTTTTATTGTCATTATATTACAAAAAACTAGTATACTGCCCATGCGAGAAGCAAAAAGTCACTAGTAATTGTTGTAGTAAAGTACAATATAACAAAATTAAACATAAAATTATAATTGAAAAAAGATAACTCAACATCTCATTCATATAAACTAATATTTCTTAAAATTAAAAAAAAAATAAAAAATACTTTTGTTTGATACCATAAGAAACTAAATTTTCCAATTGTTTTAAGAATATTATTATAAATTCGATCGATAAATTATTATGAGATTACATTTTTTTACTTGTATAGAAATCGTGAAATTATTATGTCGTGTGCGATCATACTAGCACAAATACACAGGATCCAGGGAAGTCCTTGTGTTGCATCCCTCCTTTTTTATTTTTTGAAGTTTTAAAGATCTATTCTTTCATTTTAAACATATTTTTTTACCTTTTCTCTGGATAAATTGTCGAACATGTTCTCGTCTCTCGCTAAAACCCATCGTGAGTCGATCATCCTTTGAAGCTTTTGAAAAACCTATAACGCTCCAATTTAGCTAGCTGATTTCTTCACAAAAGAGCAAACGTGAAATTATTATGTCGGATGCGATCATGCCAGCACTAATGCACCGTATCCCATCAGAACTTCAAAGTTAAGCGTGCTTGGGCGAGAGTAGTTTACTTCCCCCAGGGAAGTCCTTGTGTAAGACCCCTCCTTTTTTATTTTTCGACGTTCTAAAGATCTAAGTCTTCATTTTAAACATATTTTTTTACCTTTTCTCTAAATTGATAAGGGGTCGAACTTGTTCTCATCTCTCGCTACAACCCATCGTGGGTAGGTCATCCTTTGGAGCTTTTGAAAAAGCTATAACGCTCCGATTTAGCTAGCTGATTTCTCCATGAAAGAGAAAACGTGAAATTATTATATAGGGTGTGATCATTCCAACACTAATGCGCTGGTTCCCATCAGAACTTCGAAGTTAAGCGTACTACTACGAGAGTAGTACTAGGATGGGTGACCCCCTGTGAAGTCCTCGTGTTGCACCCCTCCTTTTTTATTTTTCAATGTTCTAAAGATCTAGTCTGTCATTTTAAACATATTTTTTACCTTTTCTCTAAATTGATAAGGGGTCGAACTTGTTCTCGTCTCTCGCTACAAGTCATCGCGGGTCGATCATCCTCTGGAGCTTTAGAAAAAGCTATAACACTAAGATTTAGCTGGCTGATATCTCCACAAAAGAGAAAACATGAAATTATTATCTAGTGTGTGATCATTCCAGCACTAATGCACCGGATCCCATCAGAACTCCGAAGTTATGCGTGCTTGGACTCGAGTAGTAGTAGGATGGGTGACACCCTGGAAAGTCCTCATGTTACACCCCTCCTTTTTGATTTTTCGAGGTTCGGAAGATCTAGTCATTCATTTTAAATGTATTTTTCACCTTTAATCTAGATTTTTAATTGTCGAACTTGTTTTCGTCTCTCGCTACAACTCATCACGGGTCTATCATCCTTTGGAACTTTAGAAAAAGGTATAACGCTTCGATTTAGCTGGCTGACTTCTCAACAAAAGAGAAAACGTGAAATTATTATCTCGGGTGCGATCATACCAGCACTAATGCACCGGATCCTATCAGACCTCTGAAGTTAAGCGTGCTTGGGTGAGAGTAGTACTAGGGTGGGTGACCCCCTGGGAAGTCCATGTGTTGCACCCCTCCTTTTTTATTTTTCAACGTTCTAAAGATCTAGTCCGCCATTTTTAACATATTTTTTACCTATTTTCTGGATTGATAAGGGGTCGAGCGTGTTCTCGTCTCTCGCTACATGTCATCGCGACTCGATCATCCTTTGGAGCTTTTGAAAAAGGTATAATGCTTCGATTTAGCTG
>JAWZTD010000137.1:3271777-3288974 GCA_035221335.1 Echites panduratus | reverse complement strand
GTCTTGAAACATAAACTTTATCTTTGTAAGCATATTTTCAAGTTGTTTCAATCGAAGCTCCTTGGTCTCTATCATTAGTGCTGGCTGGTTTGCTGTCGACCAGCGCCTGTGCCCGTGCTCGCACCGGTTAGCCTCAGGCAGACGACATTGACTTTTTTCAAGCCATTTCAATGCTATTTATTATTTCAAATTTCTTTTAAGACTCCTCCCACCATTTACATGCTTGAATTTGAAATATAGATCTTTATAAATGAACATCTTATCTTCAAGCTTGTAACCATCAAACAAGGCATCATGATCAAATTGGCTTCATGCCTTCTTCACACATGAAATGTTAATCTGCATAAACTTTATTCCTTCCTTGGACCTCCTCATTCCCTCATTCTTTGAAAATATTTGTCCTCAAATCTTCATGACTTGAAACTTATTCCTATACAAGTCTTTATATGTTTGCTTGTAACCTTGAAATCCATCTTCCATGCTTTTGTCTTTTGATAACCTCCAAATTGTATCTATCAATGTTTTCTTGGCTCTTTGACTTCCATCGTTCCCCTCACCTCAAAAAGATGTCCTCGAATCTTCATGGCCTATATTGGAAAGAGAATGAATTCTAACATTGATTGAAGAAACATTCAAAGAATACTTACCAAGTGGTTCATTGCTATTAAAGGCTTGATAGATGCTTTCCTACATGGAAGTAGTTACACAAAATCCTTACTATTCAATTCTTCCAAGGTGGTAGTCTTTCTTTGATTGATATGTATTCCTTTTCATCTACAATAAAATCATTAGAAGAAGTAGCATGTGCAAGGAATGCTAACCATTGTAAGCTCAGAAGATATAAAATTCTTGTAATCAAGTCACAAGTCTTAAATCCCATTAATCTATGACTAAATAAAGCATGGAATAGAAGAACTTCAAAACTGCAATTTTTGCACAATAAGCTCATGAAACATTGCCTTTCCATAGCATACACATGTCCTTCAACAAAGTTATCGAACGTAGGTGTAAAAGTAGGAAATCATTATGCTATTTCAAAAATAGGGGATAATTACCAAATTTTCAACACATCTCTATTCATGGCACAATTATAAACCATAACATCATGTAATTCCACCAAATAAAAATCAAACACATTGCATCTATGTTATAATCAAGATCATGAAGTTTTTCAACTTCCTTTAAGAACAAGTGGTCAACATGAAATGCCTCATCATGAAGTCTCAACAAAGAATGATACTTATAAAGCATAGAACTTCTTTCCACACTCAAAAAAATACACAATTAAAATACACATAATGCCATAAAAATACAAGTTCGTATGAAGGATAGTAACATCAAAATCCACAAGACTCGGTCATTCAAGACAAACTTTGAGAATCTATTCATATAAGATTCAAATATGTGCTTCCAAAAGAAATCCAAGAAATTCCAAATATGAGAAAGTGTATTCAAGGTAGTTCTATCAAGTTCAACTATTAACAAGTCATATATAGAATCCATAGGCATAAACATGGCATTTCCATCCCGTAAAAACTCATCCTGCTTATAGAATTCTCTACAATTAACTTCTTGTGAAATATTAAGATTAAAAATACAGAAGCATGTTCATAATCACATGGGTTCACATAAGGCTTCTTTTCAATTTTGAAATCCATGAAAGTTGTAACAAGACTTTTAGAAGTACATGACATGCTTTTTCTAAACAAGGAATCATTATGTTCAAGAAATGTAAGAAGAGCATCTTGCTTATAATCATCATAATCATTTCCACAATCATACCTCACTAAAGACAATGTTCTTTCATGCTCAAGATCTAACAATTTGTCACCAAGTGTAGATATGAGAGTGCACCATTTTAGTAGTTCACTAATCCTCTTTTGGACCTTGCCATCTTTTTCCTTGATTGATTCTTCAAATTCCTAAAAATGTGGCAAAAGAACACTAGATGAAGAATGATTATTGTTAGGATTAGAAATCAAGACTTCTTTGTATGTCCCCACCAAAGCACTCTTATTTTCTCTTTCTTTTCACTCAAGTCTTTTCTTTCGATCTCCTTCTTGTTCTCAAGTTCTTTTTCTTGCTTATCTCTTTTACCTCAATGATTCTCTCTTCTTTTTCTTCTTCATTTTCTTGTTTCTCAACATGTTTTTCTCTCTCATTTTTCTTTTCATTTTCCTCACTTGACATCTCTTCTTTTTCTTTACTTGGAGTCTTTTCACTTTTTGGAATTGAATTCTCTCTTCTCCATCTATAGAATGTTTCCATTTTTCTTTGCAACCCTTTTCGTTCCCTCTTTATCACTTTTGGTGACATAGAGACAAAATGCATCTTCTTTCTATCTTCTTGAAGATATATTTTCTACCTTGGTCATCAAGTGTAGCTCCCATTTGGACAAGCCATGGATTTCCCAACAACAAATGTCCTGGGTACCACATTAAACATTACCTCATCCTCATATCCTACAATAGAAAATGGAATCTCTACCTGCTTTTCAACCTTTAAACCGTTAAATCTAATCCATTCCTTGGAGTTTGTAAGGATTGCGATGGTTCTTGCATTTATGTCTCAACCAATCAACCAAATATTGACTAATCATATTCACACCTCTTCCACTATCAATCACCATATAACAAGGATGCTCATAAACCACACATTTCACAACAAATGGGTTTTCTCTTTTGTTGTCCAATTCATGAATTATCAAACATTCATCAACTACCTTCTCTTCACTTAAAGTCTCTTACAATTGATCCTTCTCAACCAACTCTTGAGGTGGAATATCATAGATTTGTTCATTTTCATCACTTTCTTGTGGCTCTTCTTCAACCTTTTCTTCAATGGTATTTGTGTTCTCTTAATTCTTGAACACAATTTTTTCCATAATTGCATTGTGATACTCTATGTCTAATCTCATTGCATACAAAGCATTTGTGTTGTTCTTCACGTGATCATTCCTCTTGCGCTTTAGTTGATGAAGAATAACTATGACTTGTGTTGCTATAAGATTTCCCATATGAACTCTCTCCATTGGACAATTGGCCTTCATTCTCCCATTGTGATGATCTTTCAACCCCCACATGTCTTCCATGTCTCAATGGTTCCTCTTGTTCATCGTAGTAGGAATAAGAGTTTTTATCCATTCTTTGTCTCTATGGGTCTTTCTCATATTCATAGTCATAATAGTCTTCATCATTGTATTTTTCATACTCATGTCTTCTCCTGGTAGACTTCTTTGATAAATCTCTTTTCAACTCCCTTTGATGGATATTTTTTAGAAGAACTAGGTTGTCATTCTCCTCTCCTTCCTCCTTGATGTACATGTGTTCTAGGAGGTTTAAGTTGTTGCTCTTCAACCTTTCTTTCATAGATGTCAATTTCTAGCTTCAATTCTTTGCTCCAATCCTTCATTTCATTTAAAAGATCCCTTCTCATGTCATTTAATATTTGGTTCCACTTCTCCAGGAGTATGGCACCTTTGGCTTGATCAACTTGAGATAATGTTCTTGACATGTTTCACCTTCACAAGTTCACAAAACAAGAAAATATGACAATTTGTATATAGCCTCGCCTTTCACTAGTGTATTGCTCTCAAATAAATCTTTTAGTCACTCTAATGATCTCACTTCATTCAGCCTTTTTCCCATATCAACCCTTCTTCAAGTTCTTGAACAGTTCTAGTGAGCAATTGCAAACAACATAGGCAAGAATGTTAAGTGGTCTACAAATCTCAATCAATTAGTCAATAATTGTTAACAACTAGAACCAAAGATATAAAAGTTTTACAGATTTAGGTCAATGAGCAATGAATCGTGCACTTAGAGTCAAAAAAAAAAAAAGATGAAAAGAATTTAATCAAACACTTTGAAGTCAAAGAGCTGTGATCAAAATTCCTACAATATCAATCAATGTAGTCAAGTACTTTGATCTCAATTAGGCTCAAACAAGAAGCAAATCACATTCAAAACATCAAGAATTCCATTTCAATTCAACAATTGATCACATTCACAATAGATCACACTTCAATTCAATAATTCGGAACACTTTTCTTCACTTTGTTTTCAGAATTTTCTCAATGCTCTGTTTTTCATTCTTCTGTTTTCTTCTTTTGATCTTTCCCCTTTTTTTTTAATTTTCTTTTGTAGAGATAGAAGAAGGAGATCAAACACTGAACAAACTGAATCAGCCTTTATTTATGGCTTTAGGCTTGATCCACACGAACACAATTGATCAGAAGATAAGAACCAGGATAGATTTGATTGAATAAAACATAAATCACAAACATAAGATCATAGATCTTCAAAGAAAAAATTTGATCATAACACAACATAAAGAATGCAATTAAGATAGTCCAATCTACGATGAAAAGCCTAAGCTCTGATACCAAAATAATGTGATTCCTTAGAATTGAAGTTTCTTATATGAATGGTTCAACTCCATGAATTCTATCACATAGCAAGTTCCCAAGACTTCATCTAAGATCACAATTGTTTCATTAACCTATGTTGTCTTGCAACATCAACCAATGACTTAATTTTGGTAGACTAATCACACTGCAACTAAAAGTGTAAGAAGCCCAAGAATTGTCCAAGAACCCTAGAAGAGTTCTAATCACAAACAATCATAGAAGATCATGTTTGATCTTTCAAGAGCAAACTCTCAAAGAGAAAATATGTTTTGATTAATTCATGGTTTATTGTCTAATACAAAGATAAGGATGTATTTATAGTGTTCATCCCTAATCTATCCTAATAAACGTTCTTATTATGAATTATGTTGTCTCTTCTAATTTAAATTTTTATTGTGTTAAAATACCACTATTTTTTTAATTCATTTTCTTGTTACTTATATAGTTGGAGGCTGCACAAAATTCTTATTTTTTGTTTTTTGCAAAGGTGAAATTATCGAGAATTGTAAAGTCTATAAAGTTGTCTTTTATTTTGAGTTGATGTCCTTTACATTTTAAGTTCTCTTTTGTCTTTGTTTTCCATGTTTTCTTGATGGTATTTGCAAGTGAAATTACTCAAAACAAAGTCCCAAGTATTGTATGTGCTAAGGACTTGAAACAAAGTTACTAGCATATCATTTGAATGCTTTAAAATCCTAAATAATTTAGTTAATAGAGGTTAAACAATTCTATTTTTATTCATTGAGTTGTAACAAAAGTGTGTAGCATTTATTTATGACATTTGTTTATATGAAACTCGTATATGTCATAGATGAATATTTAACTTACGGATGAATATATTTTATTTTTTATTTTTTTATGTGACTTTATAGACATTTTTAGTTATCATTTACTTGACACATCATGGCAAAATTCAAGTTTCTTAATAAGGCTACACTTAATTAAGGTTATATTTTTTAAAAAAAAATTATTAACCAAGCCGTCATATATGTACATTAAAAATGAGTATACACAACAGCCCTATATAATTCCAACTTTGTACGACTATTACAGGACTTTCATATATACATAGAATATATATATGATGATTCGGAAGTCGTCGTTATATGACGGTTAATATGACTGTTGGCTTCACATCTATTTATTTTATACGATAGCTGTATAAATGATTTCTTGTTATGCTAAATTTAGACTGTAGTTTATACCGTCTTATATATTATATATGACCATCTTTTCTTCGTCGAATTTTTTTTGCCACGCCTCCATTTGCAACAGCCGATACCAGAATTTCTACTATTGATATCTTTTCAAGGTGAATGATTAATCAATCTTTGGGTGTTATCTGCTAGGGTCTTATAGTACTTTACCTACATGGTTCATGGCTTGGTCAAGGGTCTCTAGTTCCTTTGTTCTAAGGATTTGAAGCTGATTAAATCAACTTTTAACTTGGTAAAAAGAGTTTCACATATTTTGACATGTGAAGATTGTTGTCAAGTTGCACCTCTTCTCCCACCTTTTTACTACATTTTGTTTGTTAATATAACACATATCCTTTAATGGAGGAAAAGAAATGATATATTAATTTTTTAAAATAATAAGTATTGATAAATAAAAAATACTCCCTCTATCCAAAAATGAATGTCTCAGCTTGACTTTAACAAATTTTATTGAATTTTGACTTATTTCATCTTCTATATATAACAATATTAATTTATTGTGTGACATGACGAGGATATATAGGTGGGATGTCACTGTTGATCTTTGATGGGAGGGGGTATAGGGGGGTTAGGGAAGGGTGGGTAAGAAAGAAAATATATATAAATTTCTTTGTATAATTTTAAATAATTTTGGACATGAGACTTTCCTTTATGATAGCTCAAAATAGAATAGATGTTCAATTTTAAACTGAAAGAATAATAATCTTAACCAACACATGATATGGTCGGGTGGTTTGAAGGTGAAGTTTATATAACGTAGGTAGTTGATTCAACTCAATCTTATTGTAGATTTTAACCTTAGTGAATTTGTAACTATTATCAGCATAGTCGAAATACGTGCATAAGGCTACCTCAGACACTGTTTGTATAAACTCTATATATCTATTTTTTAAAAAAAAAGTATCTTGCAAAATAACAAATGATAACAAATTAATTTGTCAACTTCCCATTTATCTGTAATTGAATGTAATCAAAATTATGGAGTGTACGACATTTGTAAAAATTACTAATTATTCTTATCATTGATATGATATGACTTTTAGGCAAGCGGATGTAAATATTAAAATTAAGAAGGTTATTAATCAAATTTTATATTAAAAATATAACTGTTTTTAAAAATAAGTCATTTATATATAAATAAAATAAAATAAAAATTGGAACATTCAATGACTGAACAAAAGGAACAAAATTTATTAATCTGTTTGCACTATTATGTCCGGCAAAGGAAAGACAATAACAGAAGAACCATAAACAGTGAAAAAAATAATTACTGAAGAAAACGTGATGACATATATAAACAGAAAGATTCAAGTTCTGCCTTTTCTACAGATCTCAGTTATAAAGCACTATCTCCAGAAATTCTCCGTAAAACAGTGATAAACGACAACCAAAATGTCCCTATATTTTGATATAAGTGTCGGAAATTTCTATCCATGATGTCATAAGGAGATTATTATAATTAAATATATAGTTCATTTTCATTTAATTTATAATCAAGGAAATGCAGTATTTTTTTTTCATTATTGCTGTGTATAAAATTGCCTCTTTTTTTTTTTCTTGAATTAAGTAATTTTGTGTTTGAGTGCGTGCGTGCAGTAAATTATAAGTGCTTTTCACCGTTAAAAGTTGTTTGGAAAAAAAATACTTTTATTAATATTATTTTTTTTTTTTGAAAAGTTGTTGTTATTATAATTTTTTAAAGATGTAATAAAATAATTAGATTCCATAAGTTATAATATAATAAAAACTAAGATTTAAATTTATTTGAGTAAAATTAAATTATATTTTAAAGAAATACATTAAAGAATGAATCTTTTAAAAATATCATGAATTCAAGTCGATGATGATGATGATCATCTAAAAAAATTATGTCTATTTTTTATGCCTTTTTAATTCGTCATACAGTATATAGAAAGATATGCACATGAGTTTAAAAAAAAATTTTTTTGAAAGTGATGTAATGAATGAAATAAATTTTGAAAAGAAAAAAAACGAAACAGTAGAAGGAAAGGGTGCGGTGCGGCTGGGTAAATTTTTTAAAAAAAAAACGGAAAGAAAATGAGAAAGAAAGAAGGATCTGGAAAGAAAATTAAGGGGAAAAAGTTTTAATACTATAGAAAAGGGAACGGGAGAAACATGAGGAAATAATAATAAAAAAAGGTTAGTACGAAAATTGAAATATTGAAGTGTTATAAATATATATATATATATATAGATACACACACTACTCTTTTTAGCTAAAAAGAAGGTCTTTTTTTCTTGTAATCTTTACTCTTTTTTTATGAAATTTACATAAACAAGGTTTTTATATAAATGCTTATTAAAATAAAATAAGTCCATTTTTTTTAGTTAAGCGAAAAAGGTCTCATAATCACAAAATGTCACCAAAAAATAAAAAGGCTACTCTTAATTATTCATTCAAAATGTAATATCATATTTTCAAATTGATTAATTTTTTAAAAATTGACTAATTAAATAAACAAAAATTTCATCAAAATTTATCTTAAGTGAAAAAAATTTAATTTCGAAGAAAATACTTTACTTTTAAAAGGTAATTTTGACATTAATAAAACTAGGAAAATCACTAATTTGGTACTTAAAAGTGTGCTTAAAACCAATATTGATGTCCATTGTTTTTTTTTTTTCTTTTTCTGCCAACTAAGTAAACAAATGGGGGTGGTCAAATTGGCACACACCCCACACTTAATCTCTCCTTATGGGTAGGTTTTAAATTTGAGTCATCATAGAGGCTAGAAGGTCTGTAGTGTTGGGCTGTAAGCTTTAGAACCTGGGTTGAAAAAAAAAAAAACCTATAGTAGCACGGCTACCTAGTGCATATAAATCAACTATACTTAAGTATTGTTAGTAAAATTTTAAATTAAAAATAATTTTATTTTTCAACAAAGTGAATACCGTCCCACTTTATAAGACGTTAAAGGATATGTAATTGTTTTTTTTTTCTAGAATTTAAATTTTGTAAAGACTTTATTTATTTATAAACTTAATTTTAAATCTTGCAGATTCTAAAGTTACATGGAGTATTTTTTTTCAATCTTTTTTTTTTAAAATTCTATTTCTACTCTATTTATGGTTCTGTAAATTTGTTGCAATGTGTAAAACATGTTCCGAAAAGATCAATGATAAATATTTTAGTTTGTGATAATTTGGTTAAATGAATTGTTTAATGCAATTGGGTTACTTTTGAGCCTACCTAATTTGAAGATAGAATATTTGAGATTTTTAATAGATATTCTGAATCTTTAGTCATTCTTCTCTTAAATGATATCATTACCTTTTTAAATTTTCTATGATCACATAAGAATAATTTTGTAAGAAAAATATTTCATTAATCTTTACAAAAAGAAGCAAACTTCTTATAAAATGGGACGGAGGGAGTATTAAATTTCTAATATCCTACAATACAGAAATAATTTTATTTCAATTAGAGAAAATATATTATACTCCTTCCTTGTGGATTTAATTTTAAGAATCATTATTATTATTATTATTATTATTATTATGCAAACGTGGCTGATTTACATTGTTGTCATGAAGGGTCCATTTGAACCTTCAAAAACCTTGGATTATACTCTACCGATTTCAAAATGTTTGTCACTTAAATATTTTTCACACAAATTAAAATAATCAAACGATTATCTATTTTGGATAATTTTGTCTCCACCTTGAATTTTACCTGCATTCCTCTTTTCTCTCTCCTCACAAAATTGGTGTGTTTTAAAATGAGAAGGTGAGAATGTATTAAATTGTTATTAGGAAAGGCTAAAAAATATTTAACTATTGAAGGTAAAATAGGAAATCCATCTACATCTTTTATATTGAAACGTATAAGCAACAAATATTTTGAAACAAATATTCCTTATGTGTCAAACAAACGAAGGGAGTATATTAGTTTAAGTTCCTTGATTTTTTTTTTCCACTTAGAGAATATAAAGTGTGCTTTGAGTCTCCATAAAGTTACTTTATCCTCTCATTAATACTAATTAGTAAATGTGATTATTAGTTAGTTTAGTGGATATAAATCTTAAATTATAAAAATTATTTATTTTTAAAAGTAAAATTTGAATTTTTAGATAGCATGACAACATATACATTTAAATTTAGATAAATAAAAATATTTTAAGTATATATTTATAAATATTACAAATTGTACCGTTAAATTTCTAAAGATCAAAATTAATATCTAATTATCTTTTTTTAAAAAATAAATTTAATAAAGTATTTCTACATTTAGTTTATGGTTTTAGACTTTACTGTGTAAAATATATTTTTTATTTTATAAAAATAAAAAATAGTTGAGAAGCCGGGGATGGGGGGGCCACGGATCCGGGAGATAAGTCGGTTTTGTTGAGGTATCGTTTTTGTCCGAGAAATATATGTTTTCTAAAACCATTCGAAGTTTAAGCCAACCTTGACGAGCCTTTAGCCTCCTTTCATTTAGTATAAAAAAAAAAGACACAGAGAAAAAGGAAGAGAGAGGTGTGGACTGTGAACCATGTCTGCCTAACGTCACAAGCGATTAAATTATTGCACGGTTTCTTCATTGCTGTCTTGGATTTTTCCTACTTTCAATATTTTTTTACTCTTTGCACTTTACAGGACCCAGCTTTCCATGCATTCCTTCACATGCACTTAGCCATTCCGGAACCCTAGCTCCTGTGTCCTTCTTTCCTAACCCCTGTCAACACCTCAATATCACCATTTTAATTTAACCATCTCACTTTCCTTTTCCATGTTTTTGAATTAATTGGTAAGTATATTTGATTTATAATTTATTTACATATTAGTAATATATATTTTAAAAGAAGAGTAAGATTTTTATTTAAATTTTATTTTTTGTATTATGCTGTTGTTTTTTCTTTTTTTATTTATTACATCCTCTCTTTTTTTTTTTTTTCCAGGTATCATTTTGAAACTCTAATAATTTTTTTTTGTGTGAAAGCAATCACGTGAATCCCAGTAGACCACTTTAAAATGAGAAAAAAAAAATAATAAATACTTTTTTTTTCTCTAATAAATACCTTCCAATTATTTTTTATCATTATGTGGACACCTTTATTTTTAAGGATAAATTGACGTCTATCTTTTCCTTTTATAAGTAAATATTTGTTTTCTTTTGTATGTTAATTACTTTTTTTTTCATCAATATATATAGGGAAATGCTATAATGGACACACTTGTCCAAATTATGGTAGATAACTGTTCAATCTTGGATGAAGGATTAACTTATCTTTTATGAAAAAATTAATTTTTAAAATATTTTTTTATAAACTAAAACTCTAAAAGAATAAATTAAACCCTATGTTACTAGATAAAATTTGAAAAAAAATTTACATATAAGGTTTTATTTAAAAAAAAGGAACTAAATTTTCTATCTAAATTTTAATGGTTGTCTATTATAACTTGAGCAACTATGTTTGGTAGAGCATATATATATATATATATATTTATACATATAACTATTAATTTTTGAGTTTAAGTCTTGTTTAGTTTAATGGTAAGAGCTGGTACTTTTGAGAAGGATGTCTCGAATTCATCACATGACTAATGTAAATGAAGAATCATCATTGATCTTAGAGAGTAGCGGTATAAGGAGAATTAGATGGAAGATCGTTAGACAAAATAACAATATATATAGATATATTGTGCAATGCTATGGAGTGTATTAGTGCACTCCATCTATAGTGCATTGTTACATTTTTAACTATCAAAATTTAAATAATTACATTTTAAAAAATTATTTCTTGTAAATATAGTTTATAAAATATACCCTAAAAGAATATACTATGCACACTAGGGATATATGATCTAATTATCAAATTTATTCTAAAAAAAAAAAAGATAGTTGACCATTAATTTTTGTCTTTAATAACATAACCGTGCATTTCATAACATTTTCAAATATATATATAATTAAACAACAAAGAGTTCACATATAAATATATTAAGATAAATTATCTTATTTAGTCTCTAAATAATGTATAACCAAACTTCTTTCTTTTTTCTTTTATTTACTTTTAAATTTTCAAAATAATTTTGAACTTTCAAATTATGTGACCATATATAGGTCCTTTTGAAGAAATTAATTTTGATTTTTTTAGTAATATAAATAGCATGCTCATTTCATTGTGGTAAATTTTATTGAAGGAGTTTTTTAAAAAATATTAATTCTTTTATAAAATTTTAACTAATTTAAGAAATGGCATATTTATTTGACGACAACTCAAAACAGCCACATTCAAATTCAGACAAAGAGAGAGAGAGTAATATTGATTTTATCTCTTTATTTTCAACCACTATCAAAACAATTTTTATTTGGCCACAAAGTGAATGTTTTCCGGGGAAAAGGATTTATTCTTATGACCTCAAAAATAAAGTTGGGAAAGGATTTATTTTTAAAACGAAAAATTTGTTTGAACACTTTAATAAAATATTAAATTTGACTAATATAAAGTAACTGAGAATTAATTTTTACCATGTTTATCCTCAATGAAGGATCAAGATGATGTAGCATGTTTATACCAATTAGCAACCCAGTGAGACGGAGCTTCTGAAGGGGTTGCATAGTAATTACACTACATTTTGTGCCATTCCGTTTCCAATTTAGACCTTTAAATACCGCGTCACACTATCCGGGATGTGGACTCCTGTTCGTTCACTTTGTTTGTGAGTGTTCTCTTTTATCCAATTCTCCTGTTTGCAATTCCTTGTCCCTCCCTCCCTCAAACGATTGAATATGGAAGATCAAGGACAAGATCGGAGAAACCGATCAAACCCAGAAAGAAATGAACAGGTGAGGTCAAGATGGACTCCTAAGCCCGAGCAAATCCTCATACTGGAGTCCATCTTTAACAGTGGGATGGTGAATCCTCCGAAAGATGAAACCGTAAGGATTAGGAAACTTCTGGAAAAATTCGGTTCAGTCGGAGATGCCAACGTCTTCTACTGGTTCCAAAACCGGCGGTCAAGGTCTCGTCGTCGGCAGCGACAGATTCACGCGAATCTCGGTGGAGAACAATTTCAGACGTCGACGACCACCCCAAGTAGTAGTTGTACTGCAGGTGGAAGTGGTGGTCCCGGTGCCCTTCTTCAGCATGAAACTAGTTTTTCGCCCACAGCTGTGGCTTCTTCAGCATCTTCTCTAGTCATGGTTGGTTCCTCTTCCACTTCTGGGATGATGCAAAATGATTGCTCCAACACAGACGACGTTTATACCTTTTCGGCTCCAATATGCCACCCAGGATTTGATCAAAACTCCTCGGTTTTATGCCCTCCAGACATCAACGAATCCCACTTTCATTCTGGTATCCTTTAATTTTCAATTCTTGTTTTTTTATTATTAAAATTGAGAATTGTATGTATGGGTTTGTTTGAAACCACCCCTTGACCTCTTAATTAATCCAGAGTTTCTGCTGATGTATAGTTGAACATGACTTAAAACTTCGTCAATTGTCTTGATATTTATAATTTCTCCCGCTAATATTGTTGTACATGCTGATCAGCCCAGAAACTTTTTTGTGGGTGCTCCTTTGAATTAATTATAATATAAATTCTTCAGGATTCATCACAGTATTCATCAATGGTGTTGCAACAGATGTGCCCAAGGGACCAATAGACATGAGAGCTTTGTGTGGTCAAGATTTGGCCTTGTTTCATTCTTCAGGAGTGCCAATTGCAGTAAATGAATATGGGTTAATCTTGGAAAGCTTGCAACACGGTGAAAGCTATTTCCTGGTAAGCACCCGATCAATGGATCGACATAAATATACACACACACAGAGATATCTATCTATATACTTAACTGCAACGAGTTATTAATGCTTTGAAGAATCCAAATCGAACCTATTTTAACCACTAAAAAACATTGGGGCCATTCAGTCTGTGTACTTCAAATTTAAATTCAGGATTGTTGCAAAGCTGAGACAAACCACCCTTTTCTCAACAATAACTTTTAGCAATTTCACATGCATATATATTATCTACGGGAAACCTAGATACTGGAATTGTTTGAATGAAGAAAAATTAACCCGCCACTCTCTTTCCATCGTAGTATTAATACCAGTAATCTTTAAAGTTTCTTTACTTTCTCTGTCAGGGATTTTGTGTTAAGAATGGGTTGGGTCTTGGAGCGAATAAATGCATGAAATGAATGAATGACCGTCAAGCTCAGTTTGGCACAGAATTTTCGGGAATCCATGAACTCTCTTTCTCTCTCTCTCTGTACTGTCTATGTTTCTGACTGCATGCAAGTCTGGAAAAAGTTTTTGGCAGGAGCTTGTATATTTTAATCGCACAGAATTCTTTAATCAACAGATTCTTATTTTATTACTCCAAGTAATCACTCCAGGATTCCAAAAAGTTAATATCTTTTTAATTTTGTACACGCATCACTGTTGGGTTTTCTATCCTTTCGTTGGATTCCCAGAGGTGAAAACTACAAAATAACTAAGAAAGACTATCATGACACCACGTGTAATAACGTAAGATGAAACTTCTATGAGTTTCTTCTGAATCAACACAGGTTATCCTTTTGTGGGTCGGACGTACGTTTCAGAATGTAGGGGAGAACTGAGTCGTTATTTAAGAATTAATTTTTTTTTTTTTTTTACAGTACTTGCTTTGTCAGTTCTTTAAGGTCTCTCTACGGTGATCTATATACATAAATATCTCAGGACTATGAACTCTTTACAGGTACCAAGACATACTTGATCGGAAAGATCAAGTCTTCAAAGGCAAGGGGAACTATTTTTCTTCCTGTGCTTTGAGATGGCTTAACTAGTATTGGATACAGCTTTGTACTTGGAGCAATAAATTTTAGGGAGATTATCTTCCAATTAAAGTCAACTGTAATACTGTATCTTTTATTTCCACCAAATTAGTATCCAGGTTGTAATCATCATGCTTTTCATTATTTTATAATAATTTTTCAGTTAAAAACTTAATTTTTTTTTATGAAAATTTCTCTATTCTATATTTTAATTTGATAATTTGTAAATAATATATATTAATTTGTCTAAAAATTATAGTTAAATGATCGAAAGTATCACTCAACAGCTTGTAAATACTATAAATACTACTTTAATTGAAAAAAAGATCTGGTATTATAACTGACTTTAACCACAAAATAAGTTACAATTATAACTAATCTTCCTAAATTTTATAGTATTACCCCAGCTTAATTTGCGATATGCTTTATATCACTATGTCATTTTTTAGCTGATACGATCTGTATTATTTCTATATCCATATATATTATATGTATCGTTATATATAAATTACATTATTTTGGGTATATTTTAGTTCAGTTATTGACATTTACATACGCAAGCAGTATCCTAGGTCGATTTAATTAGGAATCGATTTCTTTGAGTTTTTGAGTTGTACGTTTTGGTATTAGTGTCCTAGCACGGTGATAAGACTTATTGTTTGTTAATTAAAAAATATAAAGTCTTTGAAACATTATTTTTAGATATAATTATTAGGGCGTCTACACAATGTGCGGGTGTACCTTAAATTATTAGATGGAAAGGTTTAAAGATTGATTTTTTATTCATTGTCCTTCAAAACAAAAATTTTTTTTCATTCACTATATTTTGCTTTTAAATTAAAAAAAATATAAAGGAAAAAAAAAGGTTTAGTAGGTGATCTTCGTAAAGTAGTAGCAAATGAAAAACAATTAATTATTAATACGCAGTTATCCATGGTATGGAAATTATTAGAAATATAAAAAAATAAAAACAATTCAAAAAATATATATATCAAAGCTACCAAATCACCTACCTAACAATTTGTTAATTTTAGATAATATTAGATATTAGTTGTTTACATGGGATAAAAAGTTGAAAAAGGTTGATTGTTAAAAAGGTTAGGGACTTAGTTAGTGATCCTTGGATGGTAGGGGGTGATTTTAATATTGTGAGAAATGCCTCTGAATGCCTTGGCACAATCCCTTTACATTCTCATATGACCGAATTTGATCAACTCTTGATTACTTTGGGACTTAATGATTTTCTTCCTAGAGGCTAAATTCACTTGGGGGTCGTAGGCGACCTTATATCACAAAAAGGAGATTAGATAGGATTGTGGTCAACTCTTCCTGGTTTATCACTTTCAACTCTTCTACCCTAGAGCATCTTCCTATCATTTGCTCGGACCATTGTCCGTTACTTTTATCTTTCGGTGACCTCCCTTCTCAGGGATCTAAACAATTTAAATTCCAAAATTTTTGGATCACTTGTGAAGGTTTTAAAGATATTGTGCATAAAAGTTGGAATGATAATATCCCCTTCGATGGCAATAAATTAGACCTCTTCTCATTCAAATTGAAAAAAGTTAAAGGAACTTTGTGTCACTGGAATAAAAACATTATCGGAAACGTGCATAATAATGTTAGGATAGCAGAAGATGAAGTCACTAGATGTGAAAGTATATGTGAACAGATTTTTTCTGATCAAGCATATAAAAATCTACAAGAAGCTAAATCTTCCCTTAGTAAACATTTAAAAAACAAGTTTATTTATTGGAAACAAAAATCAAGAATTGATTGGATCTCTGAAGGAGATATGAATTCTAAATTATTCTTTAATTTTTGCAAAGAAAAAAAGATAGAATGAGCATATCCAAGATTATTTCTCAAGCTGGCCACATCCTTGATAACTTGGATGAAATCAAAGCTGAAGCAGTCAATTTCTTTTCATCACTCCTTGAGATAGTGCTCCTGGACCGGATGACTTCTCAGGTAAATTCTACTCTTCTTGCTGGGACATAATAGGCTATAATTTATGGGAAGCTATGTGTGACTTATGGGCTGGTTGTAGCCCTAATTGGAGCTTCAAGGCAACCCAAATTATTCTTATTCCTAAGATATCAAACCCTTCATCCTTCTCCGACTATCGCCCTATAAGCCTCTGTAATTTCTGTAGTAAGGTGGCCAGCAAAATCATCTCCATGAGATTAGGTACTATCTTACCAAAAATTATCTCCCCTAATCAAAGTGGTTTCACTAAAGGTAGGAGTATTGTCGACAACATCCTAGTGGCCTCTGAACTTGTCAATCACAATGATAGGAAAACCAAAGGGGGCAATGTGGCTATTAAACTTGACATGCTTAAAGCCTTTGATAGAATTGAATGGGATTTCTTGTTCAATGTCCTTCACAAGTTTGGTTTCAGGGAACATTTTGCCCTTCTTATTAGCAGATTACTTCAGCATAATTGTTTTTTCTGTCCTAATTAATGGATGTCAAAGTGGTTTCTTCACCGCATCTCGTGGGGTGCGCCAAGGAGATCCACTTTCCCCCTCCCTCTTCATTCTTGCAGCAGATTCCTTCTCTAGAGCCCTTAATTACCTCACAGAATCTGGTTATATCGAGAAATACAACCAACCAAAAAATTGTTTGACTATTTCTCACTTATGCTTTGCAGATGATGTGATCATTTTTACCTAAGATAGCAAGGTTAATCTCAATCATTTGATGTCTCGGGCCAACAAATAAATTCTAACAAGAGCTCCTTCTATGTTGGCAAGGGTTCTCCTCTTAATAGAAATAGGACCA
>JAWZTD010000137.1:3250708-3262368 GCA_035221335.1 Echites panduratus | reverse complement strand
CCAAAAAAGGAAGCAAAACAGCTAAGGATCATTAATGAGGAGAAAAAACATTAATCAAAAGTGCAAAAACTAAAACAGAGCATTAATCTTCCAGATTTGGGCATCTCAACTCAAGCCCTAATTTTTGGTAAAGATTGAAAACTGAAAATCATTGCCAAAGAAATGAATATAACTCAATATTGTTTCGGACATTGGAAAACACTCCGGCAGTGAAGGTGGCAGCGACGTGAGTGCCTTCTGGCAGGCGTTTGAACAGAACAATCGAAGGTGACTCATTTCCCACAAGTGGGTCGCTGACGTTTAGTAAATAGAACAGCCAGGGTGAAGGTGGCGGTAGCAGTAGGGACGAAAGTTTCTTCTGATCGGCGTCTGAAACTCCAAAATCAATTGCATCGCGAAGGAGGGAGTGAGTCTCAGATTGTGTATGAAATGGGGGGTTGTGTGAGCAAAATGTGGATTTCTTCTTACCTTCGAAACGATATCGTTTCGACACCTTCACCTTATTGAAATTTTCCGTTTCCGTTTGGTCAGGTGCACTTGCTACCGTGTGCAAAATCGCACACAGTAGCAAAACTCTATAATGAATAATCTATTTTTCCCTTTGCAGATACCTACTGAGTGGAGTGGAAAAATTCTATTTATATATAATGAATAATTTATTTTTATAAATGAAAATAAAAATAAAAATATTTTGAAAAATCTTCTAATCATGAAATTCCCTTTATAGGAGATTTTTTTTTTCTTTTAAAAAGACCTTTTCGTTTTTCCTTCTTTAAAGATTTCTTTCTTTTCCAATTTTTTAAGGTGCTTTTGTTTATCTTCTTTTTTAGTTATTAATAACTATTGAGACGGTTGTTTTTCAAATTGGTTCAAAAGAAGGCATTAGACTGCTTTTCATAAAAATCGTTATCTAAATGAAAAATAGGAATGAATTGGTTGATTGGACCAATGAATCGATCTGCCTGACGGTGAACCGATCTATTTTTCAAAAAACATAAATTAGGGCCAAACTAGTCCAAATTTTAACCAAAAAATTTATTTTTAATATCTAATCATTCCGCAATCAAATTATAAATCTACTCATTTATTTATTATAAAATAAAAGAAATTTACTCAAAATCTATGTCATTATTAAATATTAATAAATAAATAAAATATCTTATAATTGTCAAGTTTTATCTACATAAAAAATTATTATGTTTAAATCACTACAAAATAAAATCTTTTATTATAAATTATAAAAAAAATATTTGTATCATACGTGTAAAATTTATTTGAATATTATTTTATTATAAAATCATTAATAAGAATTTATCTATAAGAAATATATTTTCTTATTTTTTATTATAGTATTACAAATTTAATTACGATTGTATTGATTAAACTGTAAACTATTAATTTTTCTAATTCGATATCTGATCCCATTTTAAAAATATTGATTGGAACAAATGGTAGCCATTTAAGTCACCTGTCTCTCGTTTAATAATATTTAGAATAGTATAATATTATTAATAATATTATTAACATGATAAATCATAAAAATTTATAAAAGAACATAAATAAGTGCATTGTGATTACTAACTCCGTCCCATATTATAGTCTATGTTTTCTTTTTGCTTAGTCCTATATTATAGTTCGGTTCCTTTTTTAAAGAGGGATAGTTATAAGTCAAAAGATTAAATTAACATCATGAATTATCTCTTCATATTTACTACTTTTAATTTCAATAAATTAAATACAAGGTATAAAAGTAAAATTACCCTTAAAATTAATATACAATAATTACACTAATTAACTTTTCTTAAAATGCATGAAAAAGTAAAATGGATTATGTTTTTGCGACATTATTTTTTAATTTTTTGATCTTCCAACATAATTAATCACTTCTTCTCGTGATAATTTGAGAAACTATCACTCAGGAGAATACTAATTCTTATTTATTGTATATAATATAAAATGATATAATTATAATATTATTAAAATAACCACTATAATTATTAATTTATATTATTGAAATTAATTTTATAATTAAACGGAAATAAACTAAATAATAAGTAAATGATTTTCCATTGAAATAACGCTTCTAGTCTTTATGTTTTCATATTTTAATGTACAAACGTAAAAGCATAGCCATCGCTCTTTGTTTTGACAGCTTTCGAAGAGGTCGCGGTTTCGGAATTTAGATCTCTCATCGGAGACAGAGAAGGTCCCTTCGCTTTACCTTATGGTTTGGTTGTCTTCGGAATGATCTAGCAAATTTTGATCATTCCCTAATTGATTTCCACAAGTATTTTGGCCTTTGATTTATTACACTGCTGCAAAAGCAATCTGATTCCCGGGGTTTGTTGGAAATAACACGTACTGGACGAGCTGACTCTTGCATACTTATCTGATCACCCAATCGGTTAGCAGCTGAAAAATCCTCCATGAGGTGCTAATAATTGATTGTATCACCTGCTTTTGATTTTGGGGTTTCATTTGTTTTCCGGACATTGGGGCTAATGCTACTAATTGGATTTTTATAGTTTTGTAGGTAATGAAGGATTTGTATGAAAGGACTGTGAGTTCAAAAACTTCTGCTGAAATCCCAGGTGATAGTTCGATTGGGATTGCTAATTCCGTCTTTTCTGAGGCAGGACCAAGCAGCCGTAAGTTCCACAAGCCCTCTTTGTGGTCTGGCTTCTTGGTGTCTGCTTTCTCGGCGTTTGAGAATAGTTGTGAGCCTAAGAGTACAAATAGAGCGTGTACTTCCAAGAACTATGGATGGACAACAGCTGTGAAGAGAATGATGAATAGTGGGTCAATGAGGAGAATTTTCGGTTTCAGTAAAACTGGTTTTCCTTGCTCAAAGAGCGAAATTTGGCTTCTTGGTAGATGCTATCAGGTCGCTCAAGATGATTCGACCGATCCAACTCTATCTGAAGGATTTGCTTTGTTTGTTGAAGATTTCTCGTCAAGGATTTTGATCACATATCGCAAAGGTATTTATTTATTTTTAAAGTATCTCTCCGGTCTACTTTCAGGGAAAATCTTAGCCATTATTAATTGAAGTTTTGGGTTTTCGATTTTTTAGGTTTTGCCCCTATAGAAGACTCTAAGTACACCAGTGATGTAAACTGGGGTTGCATGGTTCGAAGTAGCCAGATGCTTATGGCACAGGTACTTGAATTTTATTTTTGCTTTAGTTTTAGTTTCCATCATTTTATGCTTTGATTTTTGATAATGTTTTTTCTGGGTGTCAGGCATTCGTCTTTCATCTATTAGGGAGATCCTGGAGGAAAACAGTGAAGAAGGTAATATTACTGCCAGCGCCAGATTTGATGTATTTGTAACTTCTTTTGGACTATCTTTGTTCCTTTGGAAGTTTTTAATGATGAGTGTTGCATAATATTCCATGACTTTGTGAAACTGTTAGCGTAAACTGAATAATGTCTTCTGAATTGATCAGCCAATGGAACAGATTTACATGGAGATATTGCACCTTTTTGGTGATTCTGAATCATCGCCATACTCCATGCATAATCTTCTTCAAGTTGGGAAGGTGTATGGTCTTTCTCCTGGGTCATGGGTTGGCCCATATGCAATGTGTCGCACATGGGAAGCATTAGGGCGCAGTCAGAAGGAAACCTTGGCTGAAGACCTTGCATCATCAATAAGTATATATGTTGTTTCTGGTGATGAAGACGGTGAAAGGGGTGGAGCTCCAGTGGTTTGCATTGAGGACCTCAGCAAGCATTGCATTGAACACTCTAGGGGCCAAGCTGATTGGATTCCAGTTGTTCTACTGGTTCCTTTGGTCCTTGGACTTGATAAAGTGAACCCTAGGTATGTTTTTTCTTATATCTTTCTCTTCAGCTTTTAGTCATGCCTGAGGCTTTCATTTAAATGGCAAGTGTTTCCATTTTGTGATATTGTCTTGTTTAAAATTTAATTGACACCGTATTGAAATTAGAAATATATAGAACTGGTTGAATAATAATTATTTTGGCATGGTAGATGGAAATTTAGGAAAACAGGAGAGACTTTGGGCTTCTGAGTCTGCAATGCTAAAATTCCTGATTGATACTTTAATTTTGGCTTCCCAAATAGCTACTGGCCTTCTAAATGTAGGCATTACTTCTCTTTTTTAAAGGGAGGTTGCCTTTTGAATGATTTAATTCTCTCCTCAAGATTGATAAATCCCATCTGGAATTAGATCTCACGGTGTGTGATTTTTTGGTGAGGTTGATAACTGTTGTAAACCTATGGTTATTTATGTTAGCACCAAACAGTTCTTGGAGGTGTCTTCTGCATTTTCTTTTTCTGCAGCTAACAGTTTCTCAATTCCTTCAAGATGTGTACTAATATCACTCAAAAGGGATATTTAAAAAAATGATTTGCTTTCGATTTAGAATAATGAATATATAATGTATACATTGCATAGCATGTAGCGTTTCTAATTCTCATTGTGTTTTTTCTTTTTTTGTTCTACATAATTGTTAGTAGAGAAGCAAAATATTGTTTACTTGTGAATGCTCCTCTATGAAATTATTTTCTTGGACATTGGTTAGCACTGTAATTAATTTGCATCATTTTTGTAGTTATATTAGAATTTTCTGAATATGGAATCTTAGTGAGCAGTACAGTTACAGTTCATACTTTTAGATCCCTTTCTAGTAATAAATAAAGGTTCCCTTCCCGCTTTGTCTGGTTGATCATTTCTAATTTCACTTTAGAATAAAATCTTTTAGACCAACGAAGAGGTTTGGGATTAGAATTGGTAGCTGATGATATTGTATTAGCATATATCTGTTGGTGGAGAATTTGTATCGCATTCCTTTAAAGAAGGGACAAATATGTTCTTTCCGTGAATACAAAATATTCAGCATGTAATGTGTTAGCTGCAATGATCATCCAGGATGAATGGTCAACATCTAGCTTCCACTGTCTTTGGGGGATGTTTGCTCTTTTATCATGGATGCCTTTTCTTTGTTTTCTGCCCCTTTTTAAAGTAAAATAATTTTATTTCTAATCCCTCTGCTGCTTGTTGGTTTGTCGGTAGTAGTTACATCTTCTAGAAGTTTTGAAAAAAACAATAAAATTTAAGATCAAGAAACAAAAAGTATTTCTTTTTCAATGTCTTTGGTTAGGTTTTAAATAATGGGAGGGATATCTATCTGATGTTTGGTTTTCTTAGGTCCACATTGGGTGCCTCTGGATTTAAATCCACCGAGGCGAATTTTTGACTTGTTAAATTATGTCGTCTTGGTTATATCATTATTTTGATGATCTGAATAGCATTCAGGGTTGCCCCCCAATTTGAATTTTTTTTCTTTCAAAATGGAATTGTTGTCCTAAGGTAGTGCAAGAGGTTCCTGCATCCCTGTGTTTTTTATCATTCCCCAATGTTATTGAAGTCTAATCCAATCACAAGCATTTTGGGAACATGCTATTGACTCGTCACTTTTCTAAGAGTTAGTTTAAGAGTGAATGTGTAAGACTCCGATGTATGGCAGTATGAGAATGGGATGCCTTCAAATATGTGAAGAAATTGAAAGTTCATTAGCAACATTGATGACATGTTTGATGCACCATGGTATGACCTTCCAACTTCTGATTTCATTCCAGCGTTTAATATGCAAAGTTCTAGTAGGAAGTCTTTCTAGAGGAAATCCCATTTCAGGAAAGGCTTTTCCACTCAAAACTTTGAGGAAAGAGCATTCATGGAGAGGTTGAAATGTAGAAAAGATTTAAAGATGATTTTAATCTTGCCTTTTTGTGTCTTAGATACCTATTAGAAACATTTTGTAGGTTTATCTTTATATTTTTATTTAACTGTATTTAGTGGCTTTACTAATTTGTATGTTTGTTAAGAAATTTATTATTACAATTTTTTTTTTTCATTTATATTTAATATTTGATTTAGATATACTTACATAATGTGAATTGAAGTCTAAATGGCTCAGATGGGTATACTTTTTGTTTGATGGAATTTTCATTCATTGCTTTTATGATATACACACACAAATACATATAATGTGCACAGAGTTGTCTATGGAGGATGGCTGCTTTTGGCGATTTGCCAAAAAATTGCCATGGCAGACAGTGAATGGCAGAAGTTGTGGGGAATATAAAAACATTTAAAATATAACAATACAAATTTGTTGTGATATGGTTCATATAAATAAAAATGAACATAATTATGAAGGTTTCAAGTGAAATAACTTACTAAATAAAGCATTTGATCAACACAGAATTGGAGAAGATGCTCAATAAAAGCCATAAACTGCCAAAACTTTCTTTGGTGGTTTGAGAAAATTCATTGAGAAAATTCATTGCCACAGTTTCACGACAGTTAGATGGAACAACATAAAATTGAAGAAAATCCTCCATGACTGTTGGAACCCTCTGTGGCGGTTTGAAGAAAATCCACTGCTGCCATTTGACAACACTGAGTGTGCGATTGATTTTTCAGCTGAAATATGTAAAAATTTATTTGATGTTTTCAATTTTTGGATGGAGGGAGTCTTAGGTATAAGGGCATTTAAGCCATTATATACATTCCTTCAGTCATTAAAAGATTGTTCCACTAAATAGTAAAAAATGAATCATTACTGTCCTCTTGCTTTTCTTCCTGACTATTTCAACTCATCCTGGGTAGAAAGTGATTCTATTCTGGCAGTAATTCCATTTTTTCCATGGTCAGTCTTATGTGTGCTCTAGAGAGTGTTGAGTTGGTGTAATAAAAGACTTTTTGCAATTTTAGAGAAAGTAAAATAGTCAACTTTAAAGACGTTGCTGAAATTGATGCTCAATATGGTAGATGTGTGTCATAGTGATAATGTGAAGGTTAGACATAATAAAGAAAAAAAATGATTTAACTTTTTTGGAGGGAGATTTGAGATGCAGACAAATATCTTGTATCAAATAGGTGACAAAATCCGATCCAAATTCTATTAACTAGATTGTAAATGGTTTCTAAAGGCTAATGTACTTTAACAGATGTGTTGGGTCTATGGTCAAGTTACCTTGAATTCCTGGAATCAAATAAATCTGCTAAATTTCATTTCTTGTATCTTTTTTTTTCTTTTTTCTTTTTTGTAATAATCTTCTTGTTTGAGTTTATGTAGGTATATTTCTTGCCTCAGATGCTTCTATTGCATGTGAATCACTTCTAACATGAAGCTTATATGGTTAACCCAATAACATAAGTTTCTTAAGGGGACTTTCTGCTGAGTTCTCTGAACTTTCTGTGTGCACTTTAAAAGGTTTGCTGTTAGTTGAAAACTTAAGGACTTGAAATATTTTCCTTTATAATTTTGTCAGACAAACTTCAAATTAAGCCTTCTTGGAAACATGGAAAGTGTTCGAAAAGTTGAACACATAAAAACTATTTGGAACTTCTGACTAGAGGAAACTCTGATGTCTATCATCAGCTAACATATTTTACACACTGTTTATCTTGGCATATTGTGCAGAATTACTTTTTGGATAATCTTTAAGGTTATGCTTAACATCTTGAAATCTTGAAAATATAGCTGTACCTTTGTTAGTCATTTGTCTAGTACTTCCTCCGTTTCACATGGATTAAGAAACAATAAATGTATGTTTGTTATGTCTAAAATTCCCCTTATCTTTCATATTTATAGTTATAATTGTATTTCTTTATAATAATGGAAGGGAATATTAAATGAAGGGTAAGAGTGGAAAAAACATAATAAATATGTATTGTAAATTGTAAAATGACTTATATTATGAGACAAATACAAGAGGCTAAAAAGACTTATATTTTGAGACGGAGGGAGTATATGTTGTTTGAACTCCACCATCAAGTTTGGAGTGTATTTCTCATTTCCTTTTGAAAATAAACAGAAACAAACATTAGCAGTGAAATTCACATTCTGAAGCCTTCATTAATTGTTCATAAAGGGAAAAAAAAGGAGTTTTGGGTTTAGGTTACCCAATATGGCAGAGGAATCTGTTGAAGCATCTCCTTAATGACTCAGAACATGAAATTCATCAATTATCTAATATGGGTGGGGTGTGGACTATCTTTTGTCATTGAACATTCATTCATAGTGTTTTATAGGCTGCTAGCTAAAGTGACTTGTGAACTGTCAGGGGAGAGTGTTTGCATTTTGAGCTAGGTAATTTTTATGATATCTGGAAGACTCACCAAATCTCTCGTTAATCTAATCTTTGTTACATAAATGAGAAATTTGCTTGACACTTTTTTATATTGTCCTCTCCTGTCCCAAAAACAAATGAAGGCTGATTAGAAGTATCATGATGTGTCTTGTCTATTCTGTTCACATGGTATTTGCGTTTTAATTAATCTTTTAATATATAGGTATCTTCCTTTGCTTGGTGCTACATTTCGTTTTCCACAGAGCCTTGGTATTTTGGGAGGTAGACCCGGGGCTTCGACATACATCATTGGCATGCAAGATGACAATGCATTCTACCTAGATCCACATGAAGTGCAACAGGTATAGGTTTCTGTTGTTTCTTTTTCTTGTATTTCTTATTCAACTGAAGTGATTTATTTAACCTTCCGGTAACTGTGTAATGTTCCATAATATCTTAAGCATGGATGCTTCTGAAACTGTGATGGTTGAGGAAACTAAATCTTTTCCTGGATCTTCATGCTTCTTTTCATCAAATCGTGAGAAGATCAGTTTTTAATGTGAACATATGGCCTGACTTGATGTTCTAAATGATTAATGCTGGGAAACATGAAACCTTCAGAAAGTTGTCAAAAGGTGAAGCTTTTGCATTGTTGAGGGTCAAGAGGTCTGTAATTGAATTTGAACATTGGAAAGAGATTTGAGTTTGAAATGGGAGGTCTTTAAAAGACAGACATATGATGCACAAAAATAATTATGCATTTGCAATACAAATGGAAATCATTAAGAATCTTGAATTGTCCCTGCAGGTTTGCTACTTCCTGTGGTAAGAGTATTAGTTGTTTCTGAGTTAGTAACCTTTATACTTGTGTAGGTATGTCAAGGGGAGACTGGGCGAGAGGTGTAATTAATATGTACAAAGTAATTAATTTGCCCTGTTATTGTGCCTAACATGGTTCGGAAGCATTAATTCATTAATTTGGCAGCCTTGCTTACATAAAAGCAGTTAAAATGGAGGTCTTTTTATTGCTGAATTTTGAGTGCCAAAGTAGGAAATTTACCACTGCTGTTAGTAACTATTTCTTGAGTTATTGATTTTGTATGCTTACTGCATATGGTACTATTTTCATGATGAATCGTTTATAAACCTGTGAATGTATTGGTACAAACAAATCATCTGTTTATTATTAATTTTTTGTGTTAGGCAAAGATAGATTCTCTTAGGTGTGAGAAAGAGAGAGAGATTTGTATGATTGATGTGTATAAAGCAATCGATTATAGCTTGTGATCAAACATGATTGCAGAACTTATTTAAGAGCATTAATTACCCAAGGCTCTCTATTCTTGAAGTTTGGTTTGAACTTTAATGTAAGAAATCATTGAAAGAAGTTGCACTTACACCGGAGCAAAATCAATATACGAATTTGCTAGATTAAACATTAAGCTAAGTTTTGTACTTATTATAAGAAAAATGTAAACAATATAATTAATTTAAATATATTTTTAGTATAATAAGTTAAGAGAATGCTATAATGCATAACTATTTGTATAATACTTTATTTGCAAAATGGTGCTTGAACTGAAATACTGAATCCTAAAGGAAGCGATATACTTCTATTCCAAATTGAATATCCTCACATAGCTTAATGTTTAGGAGATTTGACCATGAGCAATTTATCATTTTACCCTTAGAACTCATGTGGTTCGTGGTTTATAAATTAGTGCCATTAACATACCTAAGTGGTCTTTTGTTTGAACCTTTCAAATAGAATATGTGTTTATTCAGGAAAGTGATATTCATTTTCTTTTGGCATTCTAAAATAGAAGACGCTGCGGTTTCGAAAGCTTATAAGGAGCAATATGCTTGAAGGCAAGTATAACGTGCCATTTTTTATACCACAACTGCTGGTAATAGGAAAAAGATTTCCCTTCTTCTAACTAGACAAGTTTTTTTGACTTTTCCTTACACTTTACAAAGACTAAAAACTTTTAATAACAGTAATTATAATGTAAAAGAATGAAACAGAAATAAGAAGTGAAAAGAAGATATTTTTTCTACCTAGAATGATTTCCAATACTTAGTTAAATTTATTCATGAAAGCCTATTTCTAGGGCAATAAATTTTGGCAGGTAGGTGAATTGCTGCTAACTGTCTTTACTCAATTTACTTGATTGATTTTGATAAGAGAAGAAATCGAAAACTTCAACGAAACGGTAATAAAAACAATACAGAAGCTAAAATTTATAATCATTACTTTTGATATTTATGGCACATAGAGACGATCTTTACAAGGAAATCAATGGCAGAGATTAAAACGCTTGTCATAAGATTAAAATACAGCCAATCATTTTCAACTAATGATTAGATCATGAAGGACACCTATGCTGGATTCTAGATGATTCTTGATGAGTCATCAAATCTGTATTAGCTAGAGTGGAGCTGGATGAAGCTTCAGCTTTACTTATGCTGATCTGATGCCTTTGAAACTTGTTTTCTGAAGCTTCTTTAAGTTGACATACATGTTAAAGCTGGTTAATTTTCTCCAAGAAATGTTGTTTAGTTGTTCATTTTGTTCAAATTTCAAAATTGATTTGTCAGGTGGTTGATGTTAGAAGGGGCTCCTTGGAGATTGATACTTCTTCTTACCACAGCAAGTAAGTTATTTTCTGAAGTCATGCTTAGTACTTTTCCGGTGTTCACTGTTTTGCATATGTATTTGTCTTAGCTGTTCTTTGCTTCATCTGCTCCCATTACTATTGCAGTAACATAAGGCAGTTTCCTCTGGACTCAATAGATCCATCCTTGGCAATTGGATTCTATTGCAGAGACAGAAGTAAGCATTCTTACGTCAGTTAATAAAAAAAAAAAACAATTGAGCAAATAAAAGTATGATGCCAAATCTCTTTTTTCAGGTGACTTTGATGATTTTTGTTCAAGAGCATCTGAGCTAGCTGATGGATCAAATGGTGCTCCACTATTTACCATTGCTCAGACTCGTAATCCTCCTTACACAGTTAATAATATTGCTGAGTTTCCGGATCCAGGAGCCCTTGAAGGAGGGGGTGAAAAAGAAGGTTCTCCACAGGAAGAGGAGTGGCAACTCCTGTGACTTGATGGTGGTGGTGGTCACACTGAAGAATATGGATGGAAGGCAAAATGTATATAAGTTGTCTGTCTCTGCCACTTTGGGTTAGAATTTTTACATGTTATATTTATCAGGAGACAAAAATATTTAGAAGGATTAAGTTTAGGTTTAGGTGACTTTTTTATCCTCGTAAAATCTATTTAGTTATATTGAACTGAAAAAAGAAACAACAGATGATTCTTTTGTGCAGGGAGTTTTGCTTTCTTTCTTTGCCTTTTATTTGTGAAGGATTTGCTTCCTGGAAATGTTCTTTTACCTTTTAATGGAATGAATATATATATTCTTATCCTACTGCTTGCCCTTGCACATGAGTTTTGGGAATAAGCCTGAATGATGATGATCTGGTGATGAGTGTGTGTGTTAAAGAGTGATATTTCAAATATATATGTATATATATATATATATATAT
>JAWZTD010000137.1:3229693-3242035 GCA_035221335.1 Echites panduratus | reverse complement strand
TTTATAATGACAGTGTATTATATTTTATTGTTATATTAATTTGCTATAATGGGATTCCATTATATAATGTTATTTACTCGTGTAGTTAAGGGTTTATTATATGTATAGGATGTATATATATAATTATATTATATAAATACAATATTATTTTGACTAAAAATATTAAAAAATGTCTTGTCATTAATATAAAGCAGGATTTTTCACTACCAATTTACAAATTAAAGGTGCAAGAAAAGGGGATTGTGAAGGTCTAAGATGGTGTAAGAACATTCTTTTTTATATATTTTTTTCTAGATCCAGTTAATGATGAATAGACAAAAGTTTGATATTAGAACATTTGCTTTAAATATGCTAAATAAATAGTTTGAAATCATTTTTAATTTAAAAAATGCAATGAAAATTTTTTTTCCTATATAGTTTAGAAAAAAATATAAATTCATAATAAATTTTTAATGAAAAAAAATTAAATACGTAAGGGCATATACAACGACCCTATTGCCTCCGTATAAATATAAAAACCATATACGACGACTTCACAGATAAATACAAAAAATATATATATATAAGACGGCTCTAGAGAATATTTTGCCATGGCCCGTCTTTTATATCTTTAATTATATACGACGGCCAAAAATATGTTGTATAAAATACTTTTTCCTTATAGACTAGGGCATATACTGTACAACATATGGCTCCCTGCAGTATAAAATTTAGAACATACCGTTTTTACTCCTATATAAGGTGGCACGTCATATAAAGTGGGTATTTGTGACGGCTGAATGGCAGCAGTAAAAATGGCATTGTGCCTGGCCCAGTTCCTGGTAGTGACTATGTGCTTGCTGTTTATAAACAAGTTTTATACAGAGAATTCTACAAGCACTATCAGTCTTTATTGGATGGAATGCTTTGTTAGTCAATATGAATTCTATATATGACCTGTTGTTCATTGAATTCATGGTAAAAATATGATGATACATTCTTTTGAGTTGAACTACTCAACCTTCTTGTTGAAGCATATCTCTAAATCACCCATGAATGGTATTTCTACATGTCTTGGATGATAGAGTATTGTGGGTCTTTGATATTTCAATTCTTGATAACAAAGTATATCTTTGTGGTCTTGTGTTCATATGCATTCTTGATTCCAAATTCTTGATTGTCTTGTTTGAAATGTACTTCATTGTGATTCTTATGAAGAGCAAGTCTATGCTTGTTGGGATTGATTGCTTTGTTGCAGATTTTTGGTGAAGCATGTCAAGTTGAGAAGTTTACGTTAAAGGAAGTTGTAAAACTTCGTGATTTTGATAGCTACATGAATCTATGGTTTGTACATCTCTGTGTAATTCTTTGTTTCAAAGCTTTTGAACTTCATGATAACATGCCTATAGGTGATACTCTATGTGATCTTGAATGTTCCAAGCACAATGAATTCCATAACTTTTTGAATCCTTAGAATCATGACATGGATTGTGTGAGTTGTAATAATTGTAGATTCTTGGATTTCTTGTGTAAAAAGCATGTTTTAGGACTACACATGAAAAAGACACCTATGATGGTTGGTGAGTGTTTGTTGAAATCTTGTGAAGAGGAGATTTGTGATGAGAAATTGTTCTTCGATGAAGTTGAGGAGTTTCATGTATTGATATCAATATGTTTATTTTGTTCTTGATCTCTATTTGGCATATTAGGTGGAATTACATGATGTCATGGTTTATATTTTGTGCCATGTATAGAGATGTGTTGAAAGTTTGGGAATTGTGGAATTATCCCCGATTCTTGAAAGAGCATAATTATGTCCTACTTGATGATTTTATGAGTTCTAGCATAAGTACCGGTTACTTTCTTGTTCATTTTACACACACGTTTTATAACTTTGATGGAGGACATGTATTTGCTTTGAGAAAGAAGTGTATCTTGAGTATAATGACTTTGATGAAGGAGGAGATGGTAAGGCATATTCAAGATGTAATTTCAATAGAGTATAACATTTCCCAAGCCTTTAATAAGTTTGAGCTATTTGGTAAGTATCAAGTGAGTCCTACCTTTAATGTTAGTGACCTTTCTCCTTTTGATGTAGATGAAACCGATTCGACGACGAATCTTTTTTTTAGGAAAGGGGGATGATGGTGATATGACTCTAATGATATCTAATGGGACCAATTACAAAATCAAGAGTTTCAAAGTTAAGATAAGCATTGATGATATTTGTTCAAGGAAGAGAATATTCACTTGACTTGGATGCAATCTTTAAGAGAATGTCAATCCAAGATGATTTGATTCAAGCAAGTATTTTTATGTCATCAAGGCTCAAGACTTTAACGATGTTAAAAAGGGATTATCTAACATAGAACATGATCATAATTGCCTTGGGAAAGTCCTTGAAGAAGCATCCAAGATGGCTTGAAGACATGGAAGACAAATGGAGAAGAAATGGTGCAAAAACTAAGTTATACCCATGTCCAGCTCTTGACCCTCATCCACAGCCTTTCCTTCATTTTTCTAGAAGCCATCCAGCCTTGGTGTGCCTCAACCTACAATAAATCGGACCTCATTATGCAATTCAAGCACATTCTATCTCATTTATGAAAAACAACTTTTCTCTTTGGAAATTCAAATTGAAAGATCAAACATTAACAAAAGTCATTGGTTGATGTTGAAGGTATCACAGAACAATGAAACTAACCATAACATTTTCATTTTGTAACCATTCAACCGATTAGATCTGAAAATTGCCTCTAATAGAAAATCGAGGTCCCTTTCAATATATCAAAAGGTAAGTACGAGGTTTGGACTCCCGACACCCAAGTTATGAGGAGTTGCATTAATCACAATGACAACATCAATTTTTTTTTATTTAATATCATATTTAATTATAAATATATGGAAAAACTCTAACAAGATATTTTTTTAAAGTAATAATTGAATTATTTCAAATATTCTAGATAATCAATATTTAATTAAAATTTTGATTATAATATACTTTTTTAAAGAATTTTTGAGTCATATTAATATACGTCATATAATAAATTAAGTAAAATTTATAATTAAATTAAAAATTAACTCCTTTTAATTTATTATTATATAAATTATATATAGAAATGAGTATTTTTATATAAATTTGAAATTAATTTTCTATTTATATAAAATTTTTTATACTATTTTTTCTAAAAATTCAAAATAAATTAAAAAAATAAAAAACTTTATTACATCCTTTGGATTTTAACCTCCATCTCAATCTGATTAAATATCTTATCAGATTTTAAAAATATAAATGACTTCATAAATAAAACAATACAATTACCAACATATTTCCAAGATATAAAAAAATGTAAGATGCGAACGCGCACACAAGACATGGGCCCGATTTTAAGGCGAGTGTTTCAAAAAAAATACTAGCAGCTGTTTTTACTTTTTATAAGCTGCGAATCCCTGATGGTGACCAAAATGATGAGGTGGAGGCAGGCAGGTGTCGCGGTTCCAGTAGTCTCTTTTACATAATTATTACTGTCATACGCCAACTTAGTATATCTCCTCTTCGCACCGTGAAATCCTCCCATTATTTCTTTTTATTTATTTATTTCTTTGGCTTCCCGTTTGTGCTTTCTCTGCTTCACCACCTGTTATTCTTTTAGTATGATTGTTCCTTCAGTCTTTCTCCCAGTTTGAACAGCAGGATCTTTTTTTTTTGCTATTTTCTTTTTCAAGAAAATTGATGGATTAAAAAGATTGCAATCTGAATTCGACCAGTCACTGGAGTGATAGTGTTAGTTAATCGTAGTTCTTCATTTTCCTCATCATCTTCTTCTTCTGGCTTTTGTTTCAGGTGCTTGTTTGTTTTTGCTATAAAAATGGGGCTTTGTTTTCATTTTAAAGCATGTTTTTTCAATTTATTAGTTTTTTTTTTTTTGAAGTGGGATTTCTGTATGAACTTGTTTTCGGCATCCCATTAGATGTTTTTTTTTTTTTTTCTAGTATGTTTGATTTCTAGTGATTTCTTGATTGATATTTTTGTTGTTTTGGGTATAGGTTATCAAAATTTAGTTTACTTCTGCTGTATTGGAGAAAAGATGAGCGGTGCAGTACTTGTAGCAATTGGAGCTGCCATCGGTAACCTATTACAAGGATGGGATAATGCAACCATTGCTGGTAATTTTATGCATGTTCTCATTTACTCACAGTTTTCGTGTTTGTATTTTATACTGGAGTTATATCACCATAATTCTTCTTAATGGTTTTTCCACTTCACTCCTTTTAAACTGTTTACTCAATTCTTAAACCCAAAATTCCGACAAGCTTTTTAAAATTCTTCTTGGAGATCCATGGTTTGTTGTAGTATTGACCCTTAAAGTCGTCAATCTCTTCTTTTTAGTTTCCGGGTTTTTAAATTGGTTTCTTATGTGCAATTACTTTCTTCTTAAATAAAAAATAAAAATAAAAACACAGGGTCTGTTCTATACATAAAGAGAGAATTCAAGTTGGAAAGTGAGCCTACAGTAGAAGGTCTCATTGTGGCCATGTCACTGATTGGTGCAACGGTAATTACTACATTCTGTGGTGGTATTGCTGATTGGATGGGCCGACGTCCATTGTTGATAATCTCATCTGTCCTGTATTTTATCAGTGGTCTTGTGATGTTTTGGTCTCCGAATGTGTATGTCCTACTCTTGGGAAGGCTCCTTGATGGATTTGGGGTTGGTTTGGCTGTTACATTGGTGCCCATCTATATATCAGAGACAGCACCACCCGAGATAAGGGGATTATTGAACACTTTACCCCAGTTCACTGGTTCCTTGGGAATGTTTGTTTCATACTGCATGGTCTTTGGAATGTCATTGATGAGTTCACCAAGTTGGAGATTGATGCTTGGTGTTCTTTCCATTCCCTCTATTATTTATTTTGTTTTGGCTCTACTTTATTTGCCTGAATCTCCTAGATGGCTTGTTAGCAAAGGGCGGATGATTGAGGCAAAGAAGGTTTTGCAGCGACTTCGTGGGAGGGAAGATGTATCTGGTGAGTTCTCTGAATTTTTTATTGAAGCCCATTTTGAAGTAGGACATTTAGATTACACATGAATGGCATCCCAATAAAACATACGTCTAGATCTTCCCATTTCGGAATTTTAACGTAAAATTAGTTCAGCCAATATGCTTTGTCGTTGGATTTCCTGTGTCTGATATCACAAGCAGTTCAGGTTTCAGTTTATGTTCTTCTATTTCATTGTTCTTTTATTTGGATCTGCTGCAGCTGTTGTTTTATCATTGATCCCTCCCTGCTACAGATATACTTTCTGCACCTTAAAAAAAAAAAAAAAAAAATTACTGCACCTCTTGATTGTTCATGAGATTCTGTTTTCTTTGCATCCATGGAGTTCTGAGAACTCCAAACATGGAAGGCATCGCAAGTTACACCCTGAATGGATGATGTACTCAAAAAACTGTTTTCTGAGATCACTTTTTTATATTCAAAGATCAATTATGCTTTTTTCTTTCTCCTGCCTTGTTATATATCCTTCCATCACTTTCCATTCGAACACTTAGTTCTCAGGATTCTATCTTGTAGAAGTAATTTTCTGTTGTGCTAGCCCTGCAAAATGTATCTTTTCATCCTCGGGTGAACATATAATTTGCCAGTTAGCTCATATTAGTACATTGAGGGCTAGTAAATGTTTTTTAAGTCAATAACCTCTTCCATTGCACTAGCAGGTGAGATGGCATTGCTAGTTGAAGGCCTTGGTATAGGGGGTGACACATCTATAGAGGAATACATACTTTCGCCAGCTGATGAGCTTGCTGAAGATCAGGAAACTAGTGCTGAGAAGGAGAGAATAAAGCTTTATGGTCCAGAACAAGGACTCTCATGGATTGCCCGTCCTGTTACCGGCCAGAGTGTTCTTGGTTTAGCATCTCGCCAAGGAAGCCTAATGAACTCAAATATGCCCCTTGTGGACCCTCTTGTAACCCTATTTGGCAGTGTTCATGAGAAACTTCCAGATACTGGAAGCAAAGGAAGTATGTATTTTCCACACTTAGGCAGTATGTTCAGTGTAGCAGGAAATCAGCCAAGGAATGAAGAATGGGACGAAGAGAGCCTTGCAAGAGAGGGAGAGGACTATGCATCTGATGCTGCAGCAATAGAATCAGATGACAATTTGCAGAGCCCGCTAATATCACGTCAGACTACAAGCATGGAAAAAGACATGGGTGCACCTACTGCACAAGGAAGCATTCTGAGCATGAGGCACAGCAGTGCTCTTCGAGCAGCAAATGGGGAGCCAGTAGGCAGTACGGGCATTGGTGGTGGTTGGCAGCTTGCATGGAAATGGACGGAAAGAGAAAGTGAAGATGGGAAGAAAGAAGGAGGGTTTAAGAGAATCTATTTGCATGAAGGTGGTGTCCCTGCATCCCACAGAGGATCTCTAGTTTCCCTTGCTGGTGGTGATACACCTGCTGGTGGAGAATATATCCAGGCTGCTGCATTAGTGAGTCAACCAGCCTTGTACTCTAAGGAGCTTTTGGATCAGCATCCGATTGGGCCTGCAATGGTTCATCCATCTGAAGCTGCAGCTAAAGGACCAAATTGGAAGAACTTATCTGAGCCTGGAGTCAGGCATGCATTGATTGTTGGAATTGGAATGCAAATACTTCAACAGGTAGCCATTGTTCCTATAAAGTGTCCAGATTTTTTCATATTCTTATGATGAGCTAAAGATTTGGGTTGGTTTTTCTATATTGTTTCTTGATATGTTACTTGTTCTATCCTCTATGACATAACGAATACATTTGTCATTGAACTTGTACAATTTTTTCAGTTTGACCATTTAACTCACAAATCAGAAAACCTAACCATTCAACATAAAAATCATTCAATCTAGCCATTTATGTTAGCATATTTTGATCTAAAACCAAAACGGATGTCCCGATAATATTTTTAAAGGTTAAATTTAGGTAATTTTACAATAGTGATTCGAGTGGTTAAAATTAATAGATTTATAAATTTAGTGGTTAAATTGGACCAATTTTTGAATGCAAGTCCTATGACCATGTATTTGTTATGCAAGTCCAATAGATTAATACAGTAGTGATTTGAGTGGTTAAAATTAATAGATTTATAAGTTTAGTGGTTAAAATTAACCAATTTTTGAATGCAAGTCCATTGACCAATATATTTGTTCTGGATATCCCTTATTTATTAGTTTTTTAGCTAGTTTATTATTCATATAATTGGAAATACTGCTGTATGTCAGATGTTCAAAGGCTCAATTACGGATGATAAAATCCTCTATTGAAGTGGGTGCCTCCTTTGTTGTTGGGAATGGGGATTCATCAATAACAAAGGGAGCTAGGATTGGGACATGGATTCGAAAGCAGGATAAGTGGAAACGGGGATGCGTCTTCCTCATAGGGATATGTTCCTACCTCATCCCCATCTCCACATATACAAACAATTTATAAGTGTATATTGCATATTTTTAATGTTTTAATATATATATATATGTATATATCATACTATTTATAAGCGTGGACAATTATTTTTATATTTTAAATATAATTCTTTTTATCAACTATTTACATATAATTTATACATTTTATAAGTACATACATACTTATTCATAAATTATTTTTGGTTTTAGAATTTCTTTATTGTTTCTATTGTAATTCTATCAAAATCTATATTTTGGATTTTTTTTAAAAAAATAAAGTGGATAAAAAAAGAGATCTTTAGCTCGTTTTCTGTGAAAGTGGGAAGTTTAGTTCCATCTCCAGTTTTTCCAATTGGGATTGGATGGGGTGAGTTCATCCCCATTGGAATGGGGATAGGGATCCCAATAATTTTAAAGTGGAGATATGGCAGGAATGGGTTGAAGTATAAGGTGACAACTATGTGGATGGTGATAAATGTTCCACCTTGTTACCATTCCTAGACTCAACTCCAGATTCTTTCAAACCCACCCATTTATCCTATGTGGATGTTATGTAACATTTTACATCCAATGGCTAGTACAAGAACAGAAATAGTGTTTTGTCCTGCTTTCGACCTGGTTGTGAGTGTGCCTGTGATTTTCTTTGTTGCAAAATCGCATATCCTTTATCTATCAACTTAGCATCGTAGATCTTGATAAGGGACTAAATAGGCATAATAAAGAAACACTGAAAGATATTTTGTATTGCTTCAAGGACTAAGTGAATTTTTTAGTCAATATAATCTTAGGGATTCAGTTGTAATGAGTTCTATGACCCTTATGTACTCAGAACTTATGAAAACTTCTTGATGTTAATCTGTGATAATTACCCCTATAAAGTTTCTTAATTGGAAGCTTATCTAGTCAGTTTGAGCTAGTTACGTTTCTTTCTGCTCAGAGCTGAATAAAATCTTGAAGTAGCCAATTTGGTCTTAGCATTTTTGCTTTTGGTTCCATGCATATGTTTTTAAAAAAAAAAAAAATATCACATTTCAGTAGGTTTACTGATCATTTTTTGTCCAAATATTCAGATTGTAACTTCATTTTGTTTGGTTTTGTGTCATTAACTTGATGTATAGACATGCTTGGTTCTCTCACAGAGATCTGAAGTCTATTTAGTTTTCGTTACATTTCACTTTATATTACTTAAAAATCTTTACCCAGAAGTTTCACACATGTCCTGGCTTCAACAGCAAGGACTTCCATAATAGAAGCATATATTTGAAAGTCTAACAGTAAGCTGCTTGCAGCTCATGTAAATATTTGATAGGTTCAGCCACATGCTGTTTACAGCTTGGTGGGAACATTCTTGACTTGTTTGATTTCCAATATGCTTCTTGGTATGCAGTTCGCAGGTATAAATGGAGTACTTTACTACACACCTCAGATTCTTGAGCAAGCTGGTGTTGGTGTTCTTCTGTCAAATTTGGGCTTTAGTTCAGCATCTGCATCCTTACTTATTAGTGCCATAACTACCTTGTTGATGCTACCTTCCATTGCTACTGCCATGAGACTCATGGATATATCTGGTAGAAGGTAAACTTTTACCTATTCTTTCCCATAGATGTTTCTTCCTGAGTGAATGGTAAATTATTTTAAGTTCAAGACTAAGGAGTCCTGTGCTTTTTATACTTTTGCATTTGCAATTTATTATCACTGGAAGAATGCTTCGGGTTCTCCTTTTAACTCCACAGTAGTACCGTATCAACTTTGCAATAAGTTTGAAACATTTACTTTTGTGCATTAAGGACAAATTATTACTCTATTCTTCTGGCTGTAGAACAAGATGAATGGCAATCATAATTCTAGAAACAACTGCATAACAGCTTGAAAACTGTTTTGCCCATTTCCTGAACTCTGAAATAAATAGACTTGCTTCTTTCTTTCAAGGGTTTAATATGAAATAAATTGTAAGTCAAGTTTAAAATGAATCTCCTTGATGTGTTTAGGCACTCATAATCAAAATAAATTATAGATTGGCAAAAGGGGATGATTTCTTATCAATATTTGGTTTTTTTTTTTTTTTATAGTTCAAGGGATAGTGTAATTGTGATGACAGATGCAAACTCTTTCCTTAGCTTTTGCAATGTGAAGTTTCAGTCATTTTTCCCCAACAACTCAAGCCTCCTAGGACATCATTTGATAAAGAAATGAAAATGACTTGGTGCTGAAACTTTTGCCATCAGAGATGTTTTTGTTTTTTTCTTTTTAATTTACATGTCAGTCTATTGCTTCAAGCTAGCCTTTTTTAATAAATACACACGTTTCATCGTCATCTCATGTATTTTAATTTTTGTTGGTTTTCGCAATTGAAGATATCATTTTCTTTTCTGATCTATTTCCCTTCATTATTTTGTTGCAGGAGTTTGCTGCTCAACACCATTCCTGTCCTAATTATAACTCTCATTATTTTAATCGTCAGTAGTTTTGTTAATATGGGCAAGGTGGCAAATGCAGCAGTTTCGACCGTTAGTGTCGTGCTGTATTTCTGCTTTTTTGTGATGGGATTTGGTCCAGTTCCTAACATACTTTGTGCAGAAATATTTCCTACTCGAGTTCGTGGTGTCTGTATTGCCATATGTGCACTCACATTTTGGGTCGGTGATATCATTGTCACGTATACCTTGCCGGTGATGCTGTCGGCGATTGGGCTTGGTGGCGTTTTTAGCATATATGCCATTGTGTGTATCATTTCGTGGATTTTTGTGTTCATGAAGGTTCCAGAAACAAAGGGCATGCCTCTGGAGGTGATCACTGAATTCTTTTCTGTTGGCGCGAAGCAGGCTGCCGTTGCCAGGAACAACTGAAAGGTCTGACAGGAAATGTGATTTATTTTCCATTATTGGCTGGTCTTTTTCCTTGTAAAAAGTTTGGGGTTGAGTATATTGGATTTGAGAGATTAGACAGAGGGTTCTATAATTTTTGTTGGCTCTATCCTATTCCACTCCAGTTGGACTGGTGACTTATTATGTGAATGTTTCCTTTCCTTCCTAATCCAATCTGTCTATAATAATAACAATATAATATGCTTCCACGAGTTGTTCTTGGACAGCAAGGAAGACAATGTAAAATTTTTGGTCTATTGCTTAATTTGGTGTTCTTGTGTGTTTTAGCTTTTATGTATTTTAGTTTTGGGTACAAGATAGCTAGAGAATTTTCAGGGACCATTTGTAGGGTGGGTTCTTGATGTTATGTATACCAACTCATTCCCAGACGGTACCACTGCATGATGTGTGATCAAAAGCCAGAAGCCGATTTTACGTAAAATAATTATAAATGTATCATTTATGTGAAGGGTGGGTTGGGGGGCAGTGAGCTATGTTTGCTTTAAATAAGTTTTAAGATAGCTCAAGCTTGCGTTTTGATTGATTCTATTAATATATATATATATATATATATTCCATTTTTCACCTTAGTTTTGCATATCATGTTATTATTTTCACAACAGGTTTGAAGAAAAACCTATCCCAGTTGATGAAATTTCACAAGGAACTCTTGTTGAAATTTGAACTGCTCTGATACCAGTTAAATTAAATAATCAAAACAAAATATTTTACAAAAAGATATTTATTTTATTGAAAACATACTTTCAAACTATGATACCATATATTACATCAACCGCACTTGTTCTGCCTGAATGGAAGAGCTTACGACTATTTATAACAAAATACAAACTCTTTCGGACTCCAAGTCCGGACTTAACAAACAATCTAATACGGACTTCACTCGTTTGAAATCCGAAAAGCAAACAAACTAATAATAGATTTGCAAGTGGCCGACAAAGACATTAACTTGATAAAGACTTGACAAAGATATTTGACAAGGATATTTTGGCTACATATCAAATTTGACAAAGTAAAAGGTGACAAACTACAATTATAATGATAAAGTCTTCTCTAGGGGGACCCGGACAATTACGATGATAATTTTCTTCAGGGGGACCCGCTCTCATATTCAGAATTATAATGTGGCATCCAGCTGTCAGCAAATGTAGGACTGGAAGGGCCGGTTTCGTTGTCTTCATCTGAACTATCAGGCCAGGTGTAAATATACTCCATGTGTCCATGTGAATCATAACTCTGAAATTCCCGATGTGCATTCAAATGAATTAGGAGATTACCATAGAAGGGATGTAAATGCCAGTCAATAACTGATGGGATGGTAACAGGAATTATATAATACAGAGCTTCTAATTGAATTCTGTTTTTTATTCCCATCTGAATTAAGATATCCGTTCTTTCAGCTAGTCTTTCTCTTTGAATTCTCAGGTGGGAAATATTCTGAGTGTGCCATCCAAGGATTTCAACAACAGGGAAATGGTACAACCGTGGTTGTTCTTGTCTGGTCAGATTTATAACAGGTCTGTGGAAATCTATAGTGACATCTTTTCCACGGTGATCTGACAATGTTCTGAACCATCTGAATATGGAATTGAACCAGGATAGGACCTTAAACATGTAAAGATTATGAAATGGTAATCCTCTAGCATTATCACAAGTCCAAAGATAAGAATAAAGACTATCGGTTCTAAAGCAAAAAGAAATATAATATGCTTCCAATAGGTACCAGAAATAACACACAACAATTTTAGGTAAATTCCAAAGGTCACAGATATGAAATATGGTAAAGTAGGGACGGTCAGGATTATTTTCTATTCCATGGAAACATTTTTGGCCATGTTGCTGGAGAAGTAGCTTATGAAATAATTTGTAGTTCAGAATGCTTCTGGGAGGAAGAGTGATATGTCCCGGGTCATGTGAGTGTGTGAAGATGGGGTCGTGCGGGGTGTTGCGATTTGGGTTCCACTAGGTGGCCCACAAAGTGCTTCGAGACTGGTGGGCCCGTGTCTGAATTGGGTTGAAGAGGATTGGGTTGCGCCTCTG
>JAWZTD010000137.1:3197914-3211414 GCA_035221335.1 Echites panduratus | reverse complement strand
GAAACTTGAAAGGTTTCCGAAACTGAGCTTTGGGGTCCAAAAGAATACAAACATATCTAGCCAAGTAAGTGCCTGCTTAATTGGGATCATGGAAAACATGCATGAGATTACAATACAATGAAAAGGGGCTTCAATGATAATCTTTTCAGCCGATGATCAGACTATTGAAAGGGAGAGGTCCCCGTCTAGGATTGCAAGAACAGCTTCTTTTTTTTTTTTCCTTTTCTTTAACACTCATCCTCCGTACCCACTATTCAAGGATCAATAGTAACACTCTGTTTAATCTTGTAGTTATGCTTCGAACTTCCTGATCCCAAGAATATCAGTTAGATAAGAATATAAGAATATCTCCTTATACTTACATGCCTCATGCAACTTTCTTTTTCTGCCTTTTAGGAAACTATAAATATGAACGAATTACTGCACATTCAAACAATTTCCTTAAGAAAACTAATAAGGAAAAGGGAACTCTTGAAACTTCACATAATTTAATAGTGTTCATTAACTATTCATTTTTCTCATGTGGAGATGAAGAAGACCTGGAAATTAATATCGAGTATTGGTGAAAAAAGAAATAAAAAAAGCCTGAGGCCTGATGAAGGACTACTCAAAAATGTCACATCTGCTTTTCCGTTTTATAGCCATTTTAGGTGCATATATAAACAGCTCATCATGTTCTAATATAATTCAGTGTCACCATCACCAAATAATTAAGTGCCATCCCATGCCATGCATGTTCTTTCCCTCTTCCTATTCTCAGTCATCCATATGTGGTTGGGAATGAGATGCCTCCCTGTATAAATGGACCCCTAAAGGATTGTGTTTTGAGTAACGAAGGTCTTTTTTTGTTTTTTTTTTTTTTTAACGGGGGATTATATGGGAGTTTTGCACATTGTCAAACTAAGATCTCTATACACTTTATTTAATTAAACCTATCATAACGTATCTTTAATCTTAATTTAAATTAAGAAAAAAAATTTTAATTGAAATAATTAGTAATAAAATTCATAAATGAGCAGAAGAAAATCTTAAATTGGGAGATGTAAATTTTTTTAACTAAGTTAATGAAATTTTAATTAAAAATGTATTTTGAAAAATATTTAATTCTAACAATCCCAAATAATAATAATAATAATAATACACCAGCACACATTAAAATAAACATTATTTTTATGTATTATTATACACTAAAGGTCATCATCGGATATGTTATGGCTGCTCGCAACATCTACATTACATTTACATACATAATAACTCGCCGAATCTGAAGGTATGAGAAGGCAATCATCAGATTCAATTCCAATTGTGTAGGACGGTTGTTTTCATAAGCTATCTCTATTTCTTGAGCAAAATTATGAAATGGAAAGCTTAGCGTGTTTGGTGGGAAATAACAGACAAATAACAGCCCACTGACAGTAACTTCACATCTTACGATATTTGATAAATTAGGAAAGTTTTATAGGTGGAGAAAGTACAAATAATTACAGTTTATCTGCAATTTTCAATCCAAAAAGAGGAAGTACCATGTGTTTCACAGAATCTGCACCGACAGTGGAAGGGTCCTTCAATCATGGGATAAACCGAGGGATCACCAGCCTCCACTAGCAGTTTTCCATGTTAAGTAGACTATATTCCTAAGAAGGAAATATTAGCCAGAGATATGAAAAGGGAAGTCAAGAAAACCTTGCTTTGATCTTTCTAACTTAGCTAATGTTATCTTCTTGTTAACGACTTGAACGCAGAAACAACCTTATCTTCCATCAGGAACTCAATGAGCACAAACTTGTTAGGGATCGGTTCAACGACTGTTTCGCAGCCACTTTAAGGCAAACACAACGATAATGGTTTTAGCTGGATGTTCAAGCCCAAATGAAATACAATCACAATGCAGAAATAAAATATGTATAACTGAACCTGACTCAGAAAATGAGTGTTTTATGGATAAACAAGAAAAAGGCTTCTTACAAGTTACTCCATTGAAGTTAGAGATCTCCAGAAATGAAACCTACCATTTACATACCTACTTATGTACCGCAATGTGAAGTTTAGGATGACCTCGTACAGAGTTTTATGTTATCAATGCATGCTTCTGCTTATCCACAGGAGTCTTCCTGTGTAGCTTCATCATCTTCCTCCATTGCATGATGAGGGTCCATATCCTTATTTGATCTGGCACTGCCTATAGTCTCTGCATCTGATTCATCTCCACTATCTACTCCGTTATTGTTGCCATTGTCACTGCAACCCTGTGTATCTGAATTGGATGTATCTCCTATTTCAGACTCCTTTGGATTATGATCACTTCGCACAGCACAACCAAACTTCTTCTCCATTTCTGGAGCCACAGTCCCACTCATTATACCAAGTGCCCAGTGTTCATGGTTCCACAGAGTGGCAACACTCTTGGAAGCAGGGGCATGTTGACTCTCAGAATCAGGCAAAGCTGCTGCACCTTCTCCATTGTCTTTGCTCTTGGGAGAATCATTCTCTCCATGGACCGAAGGAGCAGTACTGTATGCCCAGCTTCCAGGAACCTCTGAGGCCAAAAGATCAGCTGTTCTAATGCTACAACCAACTTGCGTGTCCTCCAGCATATTTTGGACTCCAAGAGCATCATTGTTTTGAGATGTCTGCAAGTTCTCCTGAGAAATCATTTGAGCCTGCTCTGTAGCTTCCAAATTTGTGTCCTCATCTATCTGCATCGTGTCCGAACCCACAACATTGCATTTATTCAAATTGTTGTCACTATTGGCATGAAGTCCAGGACTATCAGTCTCCAGAACTCGTTCGGTCGCAAGGATGTCTCCCTCAAAACTGGGTGCAGTACCCACACCTTCAGTTTCATTATTTTTCCCATTTTCCACAGGATCTAAGTCCAAAACAGGGGCAGTCCCAACACCATCGATGTCGGAACCAAAAGCACCCTTGACAATGCATTCAGTACCAACATATGCAACCTCCTGAGTGTCGTCACAATCCTCCTGGTTCCTGATATTGCACTCGTGCTTCTCAGTAATGCTTGCTTCATCACTAGATGTCTTAAGACAGTCTTTGCGATGAGTCCGGCTAGAAGTACTAGAACCTGCCTTAGCAGCAGCATTGCTGCATTGATTTTTTCCCACTTTGTCTAAAAATCCTTTGGTATTGCCATTATCTGGATTCATATTTAGATCAATGTCTAGAGAGGTATTTTCATAATTTTCTTCATCTTCTAATGTCCTTTGCATTGCCTTTAGCTGTTTCTGCTGCTTTGCAAATAGAACTTGAATCTCCTCTGTTGTAGAATAGAAAGCCCGAAGCTGTGTTTCCCTGCATGCAACCAAGTACCATAAAAAAAATATTCAAAACAGTAGAAGGATGAATGAAAAATAGAACACCAACATGCATGAAAATGTTCATCAAATTGCAAAGCCAAAGAAAACGTTAACTTGTATAAAGATCACAGTTCATCATAAAATTAGAACTAAACAAGTAACTAGCATTAGAAAAAAAAAAAAATCATGCACAAGAATCAAAAAAAAGATAACAGTCAGATAGCTATTAAATAAATTAATTAAAAAAGAAAAGGGAGCTCAAATTTAGAACTTAAGAATGTTTCATCTGCATGGATCTATAGACTTATATAATGATGGGAATGTAAAAACAAGATATTATTCAGATACAACGCACTTATCTATTCTTACCGAAGCATAATTCTTTCTCTGGCACCTTTTAGTCTACGCCTCTCAAAATCAAGATCACGCATTGCAGCATTAATCTCAAGTTCTAGAGCCGAAACCTTTGCCCATGCTTCCTCCCGAGCTGCCTGCTACCAGCAACAAGTGAAAACCTCAGCTTCAACAAAAAAGGAAATATACAGAAGAGCAAACAGCCTCTTAAAAGATTATGTGAGATATATAAATCACCAAAATGCAGTCCAGGCCAGGAAGCAATAACTACCCATCCCCTTTTCTTAGGCCATATATCACCCCGCTACACTTCTTACCCACTTCACTTTGGGAAGTAAGCAGGACAGGCATTTCTTCATAAAGGAATCTGTAAGACAAATTTGTACTGTTAACTCCTACCTTTTCACTCTCAAGTTCTTTCCTCAATCTTCTTGTCTCTAGCTCAAGCTCATCCACTCTCTGCAAATAGAATAAACCAAGATGCACTCATTAGCTTCTCAGAGAGAAAAACAGACAAGGCAAGAGGAACCCTTATTGACGTATAATATATCTAACCAAACCTTTCTTCTATGTGGGTGGGGGGGACAACATACCTTTTTTCTAGTAGAAGAAGCTAATTGCTCCTCACGAATCTGAGCTTCTAGCAGGCGAACTTTATTCTCAGATAAAACATACTTCTGTCTGGTGTCCTCCTGTTAAAAATGGAATAAAAGAGTAAAGTTCTATCATGTAACATCATTCTACCATGACGTAGTTTGTTCTACAAAAAGAGTAACACCAAAAGTACCAATTTGGATCGTAAAGTTTCCACCAGCAAACACCTTTCTTTCTCTGATTCCTGAAATTGCAATCTATCAGTAAAAAGTACACAAGGAGCTTTGACTTTGAACAAAGAGTATATCAATAATAAAGACAGAATTGACAATCTGGAACTAGCGAACTTATCAGACCTGAAGTTTATTGATGACTTCTTGCTGCTCCTTTTCTCGTTTTGTTGATGCATCAGAGACCCGCCGAATTTCCTCCTGTGCCTCAGCCTGAATTCTCTGTATTGAGGTTTTCGCATCCGCTAGAGCCTTCTCTCGTTCTTCCCTTCGCTGTTCACGCTCTTCATCTAGTAAGGCTTTCAGCTCAACCATAGAAGCCTTCTGACTGAATCAAGAAAAGAAATGCCTTAAGATAGTTCTCAAAAAGAAATTCTTGTTCTATGACATTTCATGTAAACTCAAAATAATTTGACTATTCTACTATACACCCATAATCTCTCAGTTTACTTCCAAAAGCTGAGAAAATAACTTGCCTAAATGTAATTGCACACCCACTTCACATTCCCTTTAATGGTTTATTGTTGTATCAATTATTCGAGCTTTGAAGATGCCGGAAACATAGGACTCTGCACTCAAAATTTTCAAGCCCGCTTATGATACTAAAAAAATAAAGGAACTACGAACATTAATTCTTACTCTCTGACAGCTATGAGAAAAGTAATAATACCAATAGTAGTGCCAATTAATGCAGTAAAACACAATCTGAATAGCATAGAAAGAAATGCAAGATCTTACCTACTTATTATTTCATTGGCTTCAACACACGATTGCATAGATGCTCCAAGTCTTTCATTAAGGTCCTCAATAGCATGCTTCTGTTCAGATGACGTCCTGTTAAAATCCGTCAGTTCCTTCTCTTTGGCCTCCAATAGATGTTGTAAATCTTTCAGTCGTCCAAGGTAAGATTCTGATACTGACTCTTTCAAATCTTTCATCTCCTGCAGAAGAGAAGCTAATAAGATCGATAAAGGCAAGTTTACTCTAAAGATGGAACTTGGCAATTCTTCCCCGAACCCCCCATGCCTGCCCCCTGTTCAAACCAGACAATGTTGAAGATAACATGTTCAGTAAGCTTACTGACTTACAGTTTCATGACACTCAATGGCTGCACGATTTTCATTGCGTAGAGAATCAATTGTCACAACCTGATCTTCCAACTGCCTTCTCAATTCCTGTACATACATTTACATTGAAACGAGATCATAAAAAGGTTCTAACCTTTATTACTGATTATAAACGTAAAACTCACATTGCTAAACATAACTACTAAAACATTAAAATAATTTCGCACCACATTCGATTTTTGCAAGCTGCGGAAGTCATCCAAGGAAAGAGGCCCCACAGAGGCACCTAATCCAATTCCCTTAAGCCTTTTGTTCTCAGAACTAGGCTCCTCTTTACAAGACAAAAACATAATCCCATAAGTATGATTTGTCACAAATTTACCACCACTTGAGGAGAATATATCAATGAAATATTTTTGTATTCAATCCTTGCAAAAAAGGATGGGAAATTGGTTGGGGGGGGGGGGGGGAACAACTAAATAAAAAAATAAAAATATCTTATCCTCATTGGAAAATATAAAATATCTGCTAATAGAAATTAAATACTCAAAATGAGAAGTACAAAAACCGCTGAAGAAAAAAATTGTTGATGAGGATCATATCTAAGCAGCAAATAAATATACCTGTTTTTCTCTTTAAGCATGGACCATCAGCTTTTGAATTATATTTTGTAACTTCTCGAAAAACAAAAGCAAAGGCACGTTCTGCATCATTCAGAAAAAAAGACATTAAGATTACAGAATTAGCTGAAATTGATAGCAGAAGCATACTTTGTCAAGAAATAAATAAAAACAAACAAGAAATTTACAACGGAACAGATAATTTATTTACATGAAACTGTCATTACAACAATGAGATTGGATCAGCTAGAGTGGCAAGCATCTATTTGCATTACCATCTTGCGGAGCAAATGCAATTGAGATTATGTCACCATGTCGGAGTGCAGCTTCGGAGCTACTTTTATTCAACTTTGTACAATTGATATATGTCCCATTTGTGCTGCCAGAAGCACAAAATAATCAGAAAGCTAGCAGCAAACATGAATCAAAGAACCTTGATGAACGAAGTTTATTACCTAGAATCTTTTAAGAAGACAGAATTGCAGAGATTAGGAGGATTTTCCGCATCCTCTTCCCCTGCAGAAACCCTTTTCCTAAAAATCTTGCAGTGATATGCACTAACCGCAGGTGATGCAATCTGGAAACGAATGTCTTCCACTAATCGGCCAATGCAGTGTTCATCAGATGTTAAAAGCATATTCATGCCCTGATATGTAGATATCCAAGTTAGAAAAAGCTCCTGATAAAAAACATAAGCCCAAAACCCAAAGAGATCAAGGAAACCCGAAGCCAAAAAATAATAGAAAATCCAAACTTATGAAGTGTTGATCTTTCTGGGACCTGTTATGATTATTAATTTTTTTGCTTAAAGATCACTAGGATTTCATGTCTTCATAACATGTTCAATTGCTGGGGAGTTAAAGCATTATGGACAGGAGAAACTTGAGAGTATGAGGTGAGAAGGTCATACTTTAACAACTTGTTGCAAGGGGTAAACTATCCTCAGTATACGATAGTTAACATCCTTAAGTCAGATTACGGTTTTTCTCCCCATACATCATTACATTAACATTCATTAGAGAATATAAAAACACAGTCCACAAAACATTCCATCAAGAATTGCATAAAGCACAAAAGTAAATTATAAGAGTACAAAAGAAATTATTACGGCTTCTAAAAAATTAGGGATTTTCAGGAGTAACTGGAGTAAAGTGACCTGATGGCGTTTGCGGGCCTTATCAGAGATAGCGGTGAGGACACCCCAAACGTCTGGATCCGAGTACTGAAGAGGCTGAATCGCAATTTTTGCAGCCACAGAGAGTATAAATTGCTCCGGGTTATGAGAAGGTTTGGGCGCCGGAGAATTTGGATTGACATTGTCTTTGGGATGGGATGAGCTGGTTTGGGACTTAATTGAAATGGGAGATTGGTCTTTGTTAAGCTTTGGACTTGGAATTGAGGCGACAGGAGTTACTGCTGCTACTGGGTTATCGTCTTCGTTTGCCATCCACGCACCGCAAAAGCCGGTAGTGCGAGACGCCACTGTAACAAAATGGCGAGGATTTGAACCCTAAATACTATGTTGAGCTTGTTGAGGAAGTTTGAATATTTTATTTTTGGTCGTTTGAACTTTTAGTCCACTACCTTTTTTTAGTTTTTATATAAGTTTGGTCAAAATAATTTTTCTTTTTTTTTTTATGATTTTGATTTATATTGATTTTTTATTTTTTTCTCAATCTTTTTTTTCAAATAATTAGAAAATATATTTTTAAGAGTTTTTTATCGATTAGATAGAAATAGTTCAGGAACTCAACAATTTTTAATTTGATTTTAATTCCCTTCCCTAGCTCTCCATATCTCCTACCCCCAAGAATCAATAGAGATTACTCATATACCTTTCAAAATCAAGATCCCTCGACTCCAAATGATATTAATATTAAAAATTATGTATAATAGATAAGTTCATTAAATATAAAAGCTATATTAATTGATTATATTCTTTGGGTTTTGATTTTTTTTTTCATTAATATCGAAACAAAGAGGTGACTACTTGAAATTGTAATAATTTCAAATTTGTTAAATTCTCATTGATTTTGGACTATACTTTAACAATGGAAAGGAAAATTGAAATTCTCATGATGTCTTATTATATTTCAATGAATAAAAAGATGTAAAAGTACTTTAATACTTTCTTCGGCCCAAAATATAAATCGTTTTATCTTCTTATATTTGTTCTACAATATAAGTCATTTTATAATTTACAACATATATGTATATATTTTTTTCACTCTTATTCTCCATTTAATATCATCTTTTATGCATTATAAAGAAATATAATTGTACTTATAAATATGAAAGATAAGGATATTTTAAACATTGAGTACTAATTTTGGGATTATAGAGTATTTGAAAACAATTTTTCCAAACTCTCAGGATTTTGTCAACAAGACAATTAATATTGTAAATAATCTCCAATACATACGTGTGTGTGCATGCCTGATAAACAAAAAAGAATACTACCTCCTTCTCCATTTCACAAAATTTGAAAGTCTTAAATATAATTATATTTTGTTAGAAATACTTTTTTTCTCTATTCTTAATAATTATACTTCTCCTTTTTATAATAAATGAATGAAAATATCAATAAAGAATAAAAATTAAAAAAATATTTTAATGATTTATTAATAATTATAAAATAATTTATATTATAGAACGAATGATTAATAAATATTTGTTTAAGTATATAAATAGAGAGAGAGAAAAAAAGTTATTATGTGCACGTTTTTTAAAGGCTAGTGGTTTAAAATTTTTTGACTCCCTACAAAGGTCTTTTTTTATACCCGAAAAAAAAAATTCAGACAGAATCTAGGTTTCCATTCGCACTTCTCTCAGCCACTCGCACAAAACTTAGAATGCAGGGCCTCTCTCTGAGCCGTTGCCACTCAGCAATGACAAATCTTGTACAATCACCGCCCACCCCAGTTCTGGATATAAGCTTTTATTTTTAATGCCTTCATAATTTGGTACTTTTTCTTTCCACGGTTATTTCCCCTCTTGGTAGGACTGGCCAATTTGTGTGTTCCAGTTGACCCACCCATGGCCATGATCATCACATTCCCACACCCAAGACCCATATGAAATCGGGGACTGCAACTACACAGCAACAAGAAAACATCATAACTTAATTATTCAAATATTTGCAGAATTAAATTTCGACAACATGTCAAAGGGAACTGACGACAAAGAATTCAACCTTAGAAATTATAAATCAACTCCTCCATTTCTTATTGAACAGATAGGGAAAAAAACCAATTTCCTTAAATACATGCAGTGATTGACACTCGACGGGAGGTGTTGGGACCCGATCTCTTATTGACTTCTTCTTCCAAAAAAAATCTAGACGTCATGACAGACACACCTCTAGCCGACTGTCTTCTAATCGGACTCTCACTATTGCTAGGAGCTAACATCTCCCTACACCTTCATTGTCTTTCTTCTCCAACCATTGCTGCCGCCACCTTTGCTTCTGTCCATATTTGCTGCCAGCTTATGCTTCTCACGGCACCACCAGCAACCCGCTCTCTATTCTTCGGCATGGTTTTCGCTGCCTTCTATCAGATCTGCCACCTTTAGATGCCAGCTACCACAAGATCTATAAAGATATATTAACTGCTGCTGATCTGCTTACTGAATTTATTGTTGGGTTTTTGTGTGCTAACTGCTTCCTCTTCCAATGAAAATATCTTAACAGCCTTCTCTGTCTTTCTGATCTCCTCCCTACTGCTAAAAATTTCTTTCCAGTCAACTTATGCTATAGTAAAATTTGCGTCTACTACAATAGCCAAAATTGTGTCTGCTGCTACAGTGTGAATCGCATATCTCCCATGAACAGTACAGCTACATTGAAATTTGAATCTGCTGCTACAGTAGAACAACACAACTACAGTACCGCACCTTCTACAGTCCAGCTTTAATTTGTATCGACAACTTCCTCTTTTTGACTGCTACAGCAACCACACTTGAGTATCACCCTTGACTGTTACAGTATAGCACTCACCTTGTACAGCTACAATTCTTCAATTGTGCAACAGTCCAATGGCCGATAACTTTATTTTGCCTTTACTTTCTCTCTCCCACTTTCTTCCTTTTCTCTTTTTTTTTTCTTGCTCCTCCTTACACTTCCCAAGCAGAACCTTGAGCTCTGATACTACTTGTGTGACTTCGATCTCTTATTGAGGCCTCTACTCTGATACCATTTGTTAGGACTCCAATTTCTTATCGAGACCCCTGCTCTGATATCACTTGTTAGGCACAAGACCCACTACTCAAACCCACAAGAACAAAAATAATAGATAAAGCGAAAAGAAAGAGAAAAGAAAGAAAGTGAAAGACAGAAAGTAAAGGCAAAAGAAAGTAATCGGTCAGTGGGTTGCTACACAATTGAAGAATTGTAGTTGTACAATGTGGGCTGCTATACTGTAACAGTCTAGGGTGATGTTGTAGTTGTTCAGACGGCACAACTTATACTGTAATAGTGCGACTACTGTAGCATCAAGTGTGGTTGCTGTAGCAATCAAAAAGAGGAAGTTGCCGACACAAATTGAAGCTGGACGGTAGACAGTGAGACACTGTAGCAGTGTTGTTCCACTGCAACAGGAGATGCAAAATTCACTGTAGCTATATTGTTCATGGAAGATGTGATGTTTACACTGTAGAAGCAGGCACAATATTGATTACTGTAACAACTCACTAATCGATTACTTTTTTTTGCCTTTACTTTCTGTCTCTCACTTTCTTCCTTTTTTTCTTTTTTTTTTCTTGCTCCTTCCTACACTTTCCAAGCAGAATATTGAGCTCTAATATCACTTGTAAAACCCCGATCTTTTAATGAGGCCTCTGCTCTGATACTACTTGTTGGGACTCCAATCTCTTATTGAGACCCCTGCTTTGATATCACTTGTTGAACTCAAGATCTACTACTCAAACCCACAAGAACAATAATACTATAGGAAGCAAAAAGAAATAGAAGAAAAAAAATAACATTTAACATGGTTCGGTCTCTCAATTAGACTTACATCCACGACCCCTCAATAAAGGAATGAAAAACTCACTATGTAATTTCCTCTCCAACATCCACAAAAGAAGGGAATCACCTTCATCCTTCTAAAGAGGGAACTACAACATGGATAAACATCTATAGATGCACAGCACTGACAATTTTAGCACTCAACACTCAGCACACAACACACCTTATAACAATCATAACTTTCTTTGATTTTCTTATGTGGGATTTGGAAAACTTCTCAACAGAAGGTAGAAACAGTAGTAACTGAAGTGAGCGACGATGGCACAGCCCAACAACTGTACAAAATGGGTCGTTGTTGCTCAACAACAGTGCATGAAGACTCCTTGTGTTCTAAGCTGCTGTGTTTTGTGCAAGCTAGGAGAAGTGCAAGCTAGGAGAAGTGCAAATAAAACCTAGATTGTCTGAATTTTTTTTTTTCCAATATCAAAAAAACATCCTTTTGTTGAGAGTAAAAAATTTAAACTCTTAACAAATAGAAGAATGTCACGCACTCATATTATTACGTGCAAAGGTGTACATAACAACTTTTATATATATATATATATATATATATATATATCTGTGTGTGTGTGTTAAATGACACAAAGAATTTTCAAGTATCAATGTACAAGTCATTATTTTGTGCATTGATAATATGATATATCACCTTCCAAAATATTGAATAACTTGCATTCATTGACCCACATTCTTAATATATAATATTAAAATATTTATAAATTTTATCAAATCTAATTTTGTTTGAGTAATATAACAAAAGTCAAATTATATTTTTATAAAGCAAAATATTGTATAAATTTTTTCATTCTAAAACTATTTAAAGATGAAGAAAAAAGTTTAAATTTTTTTTTTAGTTGGTTTGATAACTCTATTTATAAAATTGTATAATACCTTTCAAATAAAATACATAATACTTTAAACAATGGTTAATAAACTATAAAATATAACTATTTTTAATTAATACGTCTCTACTAAAAGTCATCAATATCATAAAAAATATGAAAAATGATTATATTTATTGGATTTAATATTTTTTTCATTAACATAGAAATTAATATAAAAAAATACATGACTACTTGATATTATGAGATTTCAAATTTTTTAAGTTCCAAATGATTTTGAGATCTTTTCTTGAAGTATATATGATAGATCTCAAATGCATAAGGTAGTTTACCCTAGAGACAGTCATGTATAACGACATTTAATTTTTAGATATAGGTTCTCATTCCTTCAAAAGGACTTAGTGCATCATATCCAAGAACATGACCTACTAGTTGGAAGATGAGACCATATATGTCGTGGATTCAACTACCCTCCTCAGTAATTTAATTTTCTTGTAGACTCTAACCATTCAAGTACTGCTTGCAAAGAAATAAAAAATAAAAAGATTTAGTGGGCAGATACATAAATCTTTTTGAGCCCTCAAAATAAACCTGCTTACTTCCTTTTTCCAAATAAACCTCTCGAGCCAATATTGCGTAGAAAATCTTAGAGGGCTACGATCAGACTCTCTCCTTATCTCTAAGAATATCTGTTACTGATAAAATGGACCTGTGACTTTCTGAATATAAGGGCAAGAAATGGTTGATGCACTTATACATTCAAGAAATGCAAAAGCCAATTCTGTGCGTGCACAAATGCATCTGAGATCCTCTGAAGCATCAATCATTTAAAGACCAACGCCAATGTCAAACATCATACCAAATAAGCGTTCGGGCGTGTTGAGTAAATCTTTGGTGGTTTCCATAGGGATGACTATGAAATAGAAAATAAATCTGAGAAGAATGAAAACAAACATATGAGCTCAAGTGAAAAACATTCCTGAGAATGAGCACGGACAATGATAACAATGAGTTAATGACTGATTTTGTTGGTCTGTAGTATAGAATGAGCTCCATATCTTCCACTACACTCTTTTTTGAGACACTAACGAAAATTTTATAAGTGTCCTAAAATATCAGTACGGTCTAGTAAGAATGGGTTTAGATCTAATTTGGGTTAACCAGATCCAAATCAAGTTATAAAAAATGGATTCTCAAATTTGCCTAACCAATCAAAAAATTCCTAAAAACATATCTTCTGACCATTTGAATCAATGATGTAAATTGTAAAAGAAAATAAAAGTTTGAACATTAAAAAAATAAAATAAATCAATATGGATTAAAGTCACAAAAAACTATGAGCAGAGAATAATTAAAAAAAACTTTAAAAAATGATTTTGAGCCAAACTTGTAACATATGATACATTCATAACATTGAATACGTTGTATTCTTTATGGGATGTTTGGTTCATTCAAA
>JAWZTD010000137.1:3149654-3168912 GCA_035221335.1 Echites panduratus | reverse complement strand
CAATTTCTTTGTCTATATGAGTATATTCACATTTGAGTTTGATACAGAATTTACGTCTACGTAGCCATAATACAGCTGTGACTCCATTTCAGTATTACAATGGCATAATTGTTTGTAACTATAGTTTTATGCAGTTGTTGTTCTTTGTCCTATAGACTTCATTTTCTTTTTACCTTCTCAAACTTCTATCTTAATGAATTTCATTCATGGTCTTTGTTTAATGCTTTACTTTTGACAGGATATTGAAGCTACAATTCATTGTGCAGAATGGCTCTCAATGGTGGGGGGTTCGAGCACAGGAGACCAAAGGATCAGGTACTACAGCATATGAATTGCATTCTCGCTAAAGATGAAAACTTATTACTATCAGAAATGTGCATTTTCCATTACTTATTAGTTAAAATTTCTGCGAAGCATTCTTAGACCCTAAGTTGTCTCTCGGTTTATGCAAAAAAGGGAGCAGAAGGCTTTTGTTTGCAGTTCAATGATTGATTCCTTAATCTATTCACAGGCGTGAGGAATCATTGCCTATTTTCAAAAGAAGGCTTTTAGGTGGCTTACTGGACTTTGCTGCCAGAGAGCTGCAGGCTCAGGTAGACTTCTTGGTGTTTGAAATATATTGCCGTTTTGTCCTTTATTGTGCCTTTAGAAACCTTTATCTACTATTTGTCTTACTTTCTGATGTGGCCTATCTTGTAATAATTGTTTCTATCTTGAAAGAGAATTTTTTTATTGTAACATATTTCTCCTGTCTGATATGTTAAAAGCTTTAAAGAAGCAAGGGCTTTGGGAAATTTCTGGTGTATATTCACAAAGGATTACATATTTATACAAGTTTGGGTTACCAAAAGTAGTATCCAAATCAATCACCCAAGTCAACAATATCAGTCATTCCAATCAATCTAAAATCCATTGTATCCTATGCAATCATACACTCGCCCAATATTTTGTAAAATTCTCCCTCAAGCGAGAGTATAGATGTTATCATGTTTAGCTTGTTACAAATGTAATTACCCATTCAATGCTTTATTAATAATATCTCCAAGTTGATCTTAAGTTCTGACGAACTTAAAAGTTAGCCAACAAAAAGTCAAAACAGAAAAAAACCCAAAAAAATTTAAGATAAAACTTGATAACAAACTTAACTTAGGTAGGCACTGTGTTTTTGCCCAATGAATACCAATGGGACATGCCCTGGAGTGTGAAGTGAACTCTTGCTGATTCCAGCTCACATCTGGGAAGGAACATGGGATCCTGCTGGTGGCTGGACATAGGGACATGGCCAGTCTTTGAGTGGTGCCAGTGATTTGTGCTAAGGAAGGTTGAAACTGCTCCAGGAGTCTGATATCATCTGGCGAAGCAAAAGCTTTGGGAAATTTTTGGTGTCTATTTTTCACAATGGATTACGTATTTATACAAGTTTAGGTTACCAAAACTAGTACCCAAATCAATAAACCAAAGCAACTAAATCAATCAATGAAATTAACCTAAGATTTACTGTATCCCATACAGTCATACACTTCTCTAATATCTGTTAAGATAAGCCAAAAAGGTGTTTAGGCTGAATATCTATTTCAGCTTATTCATATTTGAAGCAACTAGCGGTATAAGACTGCACACCAGTACTCCTTCCGATTAACTTATCTATTTTGTGAGAGCTTCCCCTAGTAGCACATCTAGCATGAGTACCCGTTGCATTGCGCGGGATTTATGTAATAGTTAAAGTGATTTTTTGTGTAAATAGATAAATCATATAATATAATAAGATATTTAATCTTTTTGTTATATTATATTTAATGATTTAATAATGGTTATTTAAAAAATGTTATTGTAAGATTTTTTTTTTTGTTAATCCTAAATGTATTGAAAGCCTTGTAGAGCAGAAAATGTGGAGTGATGACCTATACAGTTAATTACACCAGTTATTGATAATAAATACAAATTCTCACATTTTACTAACCTTTTTTTGTCAATTTTGAAAACCCATAGAGAGAAAAAATGTCACAAAAAGAGTAATTTATATATTGAACAATATAGGAAAATATTGTCACAATATTATAACTTAATAATATTATTATTAAGAATATGATTAAATTTCTACACTATTATTACAATATTGAGATTTGCATCCTACATTAGACAAATCAAAGCAAGAAGCAAGAGGAATTTCGAATAAATAATATTCCATGATTTAGTTTGAGGAATCTGCAATTTTATTGTCACTCTAGATAATAAAGTATTCTTGAGCACATTGATATAATTCAAAACCGTGTAAGAGTGATGAACCAAAAAATGAGAGCTGAACTTGATGAAAATACAAATTGAACAAAAATTCTAAAAAACATAATTAACGATATCAATTATCAATATTAACAATTTAAACTTTTCAAGTGTATACGATGTACATATCCAGACTTTTTAATAGTAAATTCTCCATAGACAAATTCTTCCTCAATTCCAATTTCCTGCATATATGACCATTCAAGGAGAAAAAAAGAGAGTGAAAATGAATGGAGGTGGGGATGAGAAAAGGGATGGAGAGGAATGATGAAGAAAATAAAGAAGAATAATTTTAACTATTCTTGTGAACATGAAAAGTTAAGAATGCAGAAGAAGATAAAGTGTCTGTGTGAATAATTTAATTTCTAACTTTATTGTAAAAAAGTGTCGGTGTCCATTGTGAGATTTCATAAAGCTCTTGAAAACTTTTGGGAGAAAAAAAAAAAAAATAATAAAGAAACTTAGTAAATCTAGGTGAAGAAGATAAAGAGCCAAAGAAGATAAAGTGATGTTCTTATCATCTCATTAAATTTAAGAATTATGGGAGAAAAAAATTATTAGACATGGAGTGTTGAGAATTCAGAAAGCAATTAAAAGCTGATGTTTTTTCAGTTTTGGGAGCTTGTTTTACATATTTATAATAGATTGGTTTCCTTGTATTTAAGTAAGGAGCCCTACAATAAATCTACATTCATAGCTTTGTCTTTCTATGATATCTATTTGCTTTACATATTTGCATTTTGATTTGACTGTTCTTTAGTTGACTGTAGCTTCAGTTGCCAGATTAGTCAATTGTAGGCATGTAGTCCTTTTTATCCAGTCATGAATGCCTTTGTTTTCCTTCTGAGGAAAATGAAATTTTATATCAAGACCTTTGTCTTCTTATTCTCTTCAATTTTCTACTTTATGACTTCTTCTAGTTGCTTAGCTTTGTTCTAACTACATGGAGTATTCCTTTTCATTCCTCTTTGCTTTTCATTTAATGCCAATATGTACACCTAGGTGCTTTTTCGTGTGCTTCAGGTATATCCTATGTTTCTTTTCTTGTTTTTGAGTTGCTTTGGAAACTGTGAAAAAAAAACTAGTAAAACTGCAAACTGCTATAGTTTCTATATTTAGCTTTTCTTTTGCAGCAGACTCAAGTTATTGCTGCAGCTGCTGCTGGAGTGGCAGCTGGGGGGTTATCACCCAAAGATGCTAAGGTGGAAGCAGAAAATGCTGCTCAACTTTCTGTGGCTTTAGTGGAGAATGCTATTGTCATTCTAATGCTTGTTGAAGATCATTTACGGCTACAAAGTAAACTTTATACTACTACACATTTTCCTGCCGTCTCTCCTTCTCCACTTTCAAAAGTTCTGCCTATAGGTAGTCGAACTTCAACTGTGGTTGGAGGAGAACCTGTAGAAGCTGTTTCTGATCGTAAATCATCTACTGATTCTGGTGGAGTCCCACTTGATGTAAGCATGCAGATTGTCAAACTGTGATGTGCTTCTACCTTTTGTATATACCCTTATTTTTGTCTCTCTATTTGTTTTCATGTGACTCTTCTCTGTTTTTGGCATCATGGATATTTCTCTATTCTGAAAGTTGGGTAATTTTTCACTCCCGTTCAGGCATGTTCTCTTGGCTCTTGAAACCTAATATTGTTTCTGTTTTGTCTGCAACTCAGGTTCTTGCTTCAATGGCTGATTCCAATGGACAAATTTCTACAGCTGTGATGGAACGTCTTACTGCTGCTGCAGCTGCTGAACCTTATGAATCAGTTTCCTCTGCTTTTGTCTCATATGGAAGCTGCACCATGGATTTAGCTGAGGGATGGAAATATAGGAGCCGACTATGGTATGGTGTTGGCATGCCATCGAGAACATCAGACTTTGGTGGTGGTGGCAGTGGCTGGGAAGCTTGGAGATCAGCACTGGAGAAAGATGACAATGGAAATTGGATTGAACTTCCTTTGATTAAAAAGTCTGTTTCCATGCTTCAGGCTTTGTTATTAGATGAATCTGGACTTGGTGGTGGGCTTGGCATAGGAGGAGGATCTGGTACTGGAATGGGTGGTATGGCTGCACTATACCAGTTGTTAGACAGTGATCAACCATTCTTATGCATGCTCCGGATGGTACTTGTTTCACTTCGAGAAGAAGATGATGGTAAAGATAGTATGTTTACGAGGCATCTGGATGTCGATGATGGATTATCAGAGAGTTTGCATCGGCACACTAGTAATATTTTATCCTTTGATATTAATACCCGAATGCCATCAAGAAAGCCCCGATCTTCATTGCTTTGGAGGTATTTTATCATATTTTGCATCTTATATCATGTTAAACATTTAGTCTTTTTTTTTTTCCTTTTTATATCTTTACTCCAAAATATGTTTCCTTCTACTCCAGCAATGGCTGCCAGTACATGTGGATTTCTTTTGCTGATCCTCCATTTACCTGGCAACCATAGCAGTGCTCTGCTGCTTGATATGATGAATCTTTCTTGTTCATTGATTCCAACTTCTTAATCTTCTAACCTGTTTTACCTCAAAATTCAACTCTAGTGACTGCAGCATGTTACAGGTCAACATACATAGCTGTGAAAGCACATCTTGAATTCTATATGTTTTTTTATCCTAGCTTCTGGCTTCTCTTAAAATTTCAACTTCAGTTTGCACAGTCAGAATCATTTACTAAATGTCAGTACATCACCTCCACTTGGTTTCCTGGCCCTCATTATATATTAAGTTTCTTGTTATGATCGGCCAACATACTCTTTATGTTGATCAAGTAGCATTTCAAGAATACATTATATATCAAGATGGAAGGAAACATTTTTATAGCACTCCAAATATAGTTCCAAATTCGGGATTGCTCTTTACTGCTATTATTATCTTTTTGTTGCAATTTTTATTATTTTGTTCTTGATTTCATTATTTATGAAATTTTACTAAGCTTGCTTCTTTGATTTAGTTTTTTGACGTAATTCCCTGTAAAGCCCTAACTCGGCTGTCTTATTCATGTTGCAGTTTGATAGACTACAAATCTTCTAGAACAGAGACTTTTTCTTTTTCTGCATTTTTTTTTTATCCTTTTGCTTATGCTACTATATCAACTGTTTTTTATCACACCACTACCATCATAGTATATGCATGTTGAACTATCCTGGCCTGTGCTAAAATATACCAATGTTCAAATGAACATCACTAAATGGATGGTCTTAATAGCCACCTCATAGGATCATGCATTTTATTCAACCAGAGTAAAGTTTTAGGGATAACAATTTTATTTTTTATCCATTTACTTATTGAAAATTATGATATGGTGGTTGCTGAAAAAATTGACAAACAAAAGTAAAAAGATGAGCACTTGGTTTTCTGTGTGACCAAGAAATTATTGGTCTTTGTTCAGGACCCCTGGATTTCTGTTTACAGGTCTTCAATGTTTTTTAGGATCTGTGTGCCGTCCATTTTGTAATGAGGAATACCTTTACCTTTTCCTGCCTGTAACATAATTACATATTTGTGGGATCCAACTGATCCTCATTCAATATGTGCAGTGTGCTTTCACCTGTCCTCAACATGCCAGTCTCTGAGTCCAAGAGGCAGCGTGTGTTGGTTGCATCATGTATTTTATATTCTGAGGTCAGTATTTCACTGTGTTTTATATACTTTGGCCTGGTTTTACTTATTTTGGCTCTCTTATTTGTCACTAACCTAGTTTCTGATATTTGTTTCTTGACCTAGAATTCTTGTTTCATTTTTAAAATATTCATTAAAATCTGTATATATGTTACAGGTATGGCATGCTGTCAGCAGAGGAAAGACTCCTCTTAGGAAACAGTATCTGGAGACTATTTTGCCGCCCTTTGTTGCTGTATTAAGAAGGTGGCGACCTCTCCTTGCAGGAATTCATGAACTTGCCACAGGAGCTGGTTTGAATCCTCTTGTTGTTGATGACCGTGCTTTGGCTGCAGATTCTTTACCAATTGAGGTTGTGGACTGATTTCTTTCTTCATATGTATTCCAGAATCCTGTTTTATTGTTGTATGCACTCAGTCTTTAACCAGACTTAACATCTTCAGCCGCTGCATCTTCAATGGCCAATTGGCCATGGTGATGCAGGCTTTGTTTCCTAGACTCGGCGGCAGACTTGTGTTCCTACAATTTTATGGTGGTTAGCTAAATGGCGTTAAGTTAAAGTATTGTAGATAATTCTGTACCATTCAGTCTGATTAAGGTTTTGGTGGAAATATGTCACGAATAGATTAGACAGTCTCACATTTACTATTTCTTTAGTTGCTGTTACTAAAAGTGGTTTTCCAGCCAATGATAATTGATCTGTAACATGGAGTGCGTTATGTTTTTAATGTGAAATATGTATTCATTAGAGTAGTCTGCATTTTCTAGTGTTTGAGAGACATATGGTATCTGGACAGGGGATCCTCTTTCAACATAGTTTGTCAGTTTTAGTAGAAGTGTTTGAGATTCATGGAGCTTCTTCTTGTTAAAACCCAAAACAATATCTTATTCCTATATTCACACACACACATAACATATCCTTAACCATCTAAGATTAAGAAATCTATATAGCCTAACAGAACATAGTATTCTAATCCAAATGGAACATAGTATTCTAATCCTCATACATGTCTTAACACTTGTGAATACCAAGCCCACTCATCATATCTTCTTTTTTCTTTTCGTTTCTTTTTTTTTTTTTCTTATTTAACCTCTTAGATGACATTTTAATTTAATGGTGATAAGCAATTTTGGTAGTTACTTCCTGCATTTTATCTGCTTCTTGTTTTTAGATCTTTTCAAGCTTGTATCTCTAACTTAGGAGATTGGAAGAATTTTAGATTTCTTTCTAACGAAACATGCATGTGAACTCTAATACCACTTTGCCTTCCCCACCCAAGTTTTACTGAAATATGTCTGATTTTGATCCTTACTCTCTTTTGTTGTTTGACACACATTTGAGCTCGCCCAGGCTGCTCTTGCTATGATCTCTTCTAGTTGGGCTGCTGCTTTTGCATCACCCCCTGCTGCAATGGCATTGGCAATGATTGCCGCTGGTGCTGCTGGAGGTGAAACTGTGGCACCTCCACCAACAACAATGCATCTGAGGCGTGACTCCTCTTTACTTGAGAGGAAAACAGCCAAGCTTCATACATTTTCTAGCTTCCAGATGCCGCTGGAGGCAGCTAACAAATCTCCTGCTCTTCCAAAAGATAAGGCAGCAGCAAAAGCTGCAGCATTGGCTGCTGCAAGAGATCTTGAGCGCAATGCAAAGATTGGTTCTGGAAGAGGTCTAAGTGCTGTGGCAATGGCTACATCTGCACAGCGGCGGAGTAAGAGTGACATGGAACGTGTGAAAAGATGGAATGTCTCTGAGGCCATGGGAACTGCCTGGACGGAGTGCTTGCAATCAGTTGATACAAAATCTGTCTATGGGAAAGATTTTAATGCCCTATCCTATAAATATATTGCCGTCCTTGTTGGAAGTTTAGCTTTAGCCAGAAACATGCAAAGACTAGAGGTATGCAAATGCCTCTGGGGTGCCTATAAGTATCATTGTTTAGGGAATTTCCTGGCAAGACTTAACTTATCTGTATTGTATTTTTCAGGTTGACAGGCGTATACAAGTTGACATTGTTGCTCGCCATCGCCTTTATACAGGAATCCATGAATGGCGGAAGCTGATCCATTATTTGATTGAAATGAAATGTCTTTTTGGACTATTCAGTGACCGCTTGTGTAACCCTCAGCGTGTATATTACCAGAACTTAACCTCCATTAATCTGATTCTGTTACTCTTCACATTAGACAATTGAAAGGGAATTTTTGATTTTCAGATTTTCTGGAAGCTAGATTTCATGGAAAGCTCTTCTAGAATGAGGAGATGTTTGAGAAAGAACTATAGAGGATCAGATCATCTTGGTGCTGCTGCAAATTATGAAGATCATACAGAACAGAAACCTAATAAAGAAAATGTTATAAATCCACCTAAGGCCTCTATTTTGGCTACAGAGGCTATCTCAACGGAGCTGATGAATGAGGATGATGAGCAGGACGATTCTGCAAATCTGGGGATTCAGGTGCCTGACATAGAACAGAATTTAGGAACTGAGACAAGGCTGAAAGAAACAGCAGAGCAGCCATTGCGGACATCTTTTGAGTCCAGAGATGTCCCTGTTACTAGTGACCAAGACTTAGCAGAAAATCCATCGATAGTGGCTCCTGGTTATGTTCCAAGTGAACATGATGAAAGAATTGTTCTTGAGCTTCATTCATCTATGGTCCGCCCACTAAAAATCGTTAGAGGAACCTTTCAGGTAACTTCAGCTTCATGCATGGACTCTTTTTACATTGTGCAGCTTATGTGTTGCTACTAAAGGATTTGGTCATCAAAACAGAAGTCTATTGCATATAAAAGCTAAATTCATTATTGCATTGCTACCAATATTCAGAATAATTTGTTTTCATCTATTATCAATTATGGGATAAAATGCTTTTAGTAATAGTTGCGTAAATCATTAGGCCTTTGTGTATCCTAATTCAGATGCCCAAGAGCATCTGTTCCAGTCATGATCATATTATCAACATAGACAACTCGAAGAATACGTTAAACCTCAGACTGTTTGTAGCATACGAAAGGATTACATTTACTCTGTCTCATTTCAAATCCTAAACCGCTCCACTGAATTTTCCAAACAAAGCCTGAGGATATAGCGATAGATGAAGATGACAGACCTTCCCATATTCCCCTTGAGCAATAAAATCAGATGGTTGCTCCATACAAGCCTCCTGGAAATCATGTAGAAAAACATTTTTAATATCTAACTGATAGATAGGTTAAGCTTGAGTTGCTGCTATAGAGATAGACAATCGAACAAAAGTCAACTTTGCAACAGTAAGTATCAGTATTATTAACTCAGTAGGTTTGAACATATTCCTAAGGGACTAAGTGAGCGTTAAGATATGTAACTAAACCATCCAGATTCATTTTGATTTTAAACACCTACTTATATCCAAATACCTTGTTGCTAGCAAGTAAGTTAAGTCCCAAGTACTATTACTTTCAAGAGCTTATTCTCCTCTGTCGTAAAATCACGTCAACCAAGATAGCTATAGCTTCTTGAACAGTTTAGGGAGGAAATGGATCTGGAGAAGTAATAAGGGAATAGGAAAGTGATTATATAAAATAACATAAGAGATATGTTACATCTACTGATGTCTACCTTCCTTGAGGGCAATCAGAAGATCTGGATCACTCATAATGGTAGCTTATAATCCAATGGCTAAGAAGTTGATGGAGGACGTGCATTGTGACCCCTTGCCTTATTGGATAAATTTGAGTAACGAGTAGTTGAGTATGTCGACTAGATAAGGTTGTGGTGTTTGAAGAATTGATTATGTATGCTAACAAATTTCTTCCTCCCCTTTCAATAATTGGAGGAAGAGAAAAGGAATGGAATAGTGTTCAAGAATGCAACATTGGACAGTGGTAGAAAGAAGTTATCAGTCAAGATTGAGACAGAAGCACCTTTAACCCTTTTAAATTCAAGAATAGATAAGAACACACTTAAGAGAATTAGGATCTAATTTTGTTACATAGGAATGTGTGACTTTAGTGCCAGCCCAAAAATGCTTATGAACACTCATTTGGAATAGGAGGGGCCAAGTTGTTTCTAGAAAGTGTATTTTTTTTTCTTTCAGCCATACCATTTTGGTATGGTGTGCTGATAAAAAGTTTCATTTTGAGTTAACTAGGATTGAAATGCATGACAAGTATTCGTTGGCATTATTTGTCTTGAAGTTATAACAGACTTGAAAGTGTGTTTTAATCTCATCACAAAATACACAATAATGAGAAGTAACTAGGAGCTAATTTTTATGAAATATAACCAATTTTCTCCGGAATAATCATAAAAAATTACAATAAAATACTTAAAATGAGTTAACTTGCTTATTACAAAATACTTAAAATGAGTTAACTGGCTCATTGACTAAGGGACTAGATGGACTAAAATGATGTTAGACAAATTAAAATGGCTCAATTTAATGAGGACATATTGTGGAATTGGGGATACCATATTTTTAATATGGGTTAAGAGGGATGACCCAATCAGTAGTGTGCTTCAAACAGAGTGGGTGAATTTGCTAGACCTTTTAGCTCATAAGTGTCCAGAATATAAAGGCCTTTGGATTCATTTTACATGGATAATCTGTTTTGTTGTAAGATTTTGAAAAAAACCACGATTAGGAAAGAACAAACAATTTAATGAATAAGTTTACTAACTGAGATAATATTAAAAGCCAACTTTGGTAAACTTAAAACTAACGTTAAATTAAGATTAGTGAGATTTATGTGTCAGAACCAAGAATATGAGTGGGTGACCCATCAATTAAAGCAACATGTGAGGATGTTTGATATGGTTGATAAGTGCCCGTCACATGTTCCATAGCACCATAGTTTATGACCTAATCGGTTGAGGAAGAAACTAAACATGGGTGTTTACCTGAATTGACAATAATAATGAGAGAGTTTGTTGAATCTCACAGTGATTGTTGATACTGAGTATAATTAACAAATCCTCTGCTGAGATGACAACACACTTGTCTGCATTGGACCCATCAAAAGTAAACGTGTTGTGTTTGTTGAACTTTCATATCAAGATGGAAGAGCATACAAACATTCAGCTCTTGATAAGTTTTCTTGAAATCCATGAAATATGTTGTGAGTGTTTTATGCTTCTTTTTTATTATATGTAAGGCTTTGGACACTTCATAAATATGAGAAATATTTCCTTTTCTAGAGTGCAAAAAATCCAAGAATGCCATTAATTCTTAGATTTATTTACCTCACTGTGTATATAATTCGGAATCTGCGAATTGAGTCTTGCACTGTCCATTAACCAAGCTTCTTCTTCCTTATTCTTAGTGTCAAGAGGAGAATCCTTGATGAGATGATCATCGGATAGTTGTATTCCGTTCTAAATAGTTAGAAGAACCAATTAACTTATGGCTGGTGATCCTTGTCGTGGAGACACCATCTCAACTACAAGCATTTTGCCTTACCATCATTCTATATTGTTACAGACTGCCATAACCAGGAAATCAAGAAACAAATAAACCTCAAAACCACAAAATAGAACAACAAAGGTCAAAGAAGAAAGATCAGCACACAAAACAGATGGGAAGTCTAGCCTCTGACAAACTGGAGTAAAGAAACAAAAGAGTTCCAAATTTGTACACGTTACATGAACCAAAAGCACAAAACAAATTCCAACAACAAATGAAGACCCAAAATACTGATGTTGGAATATCAGACAAAATAAAAAATCCCAAAGCAAAATAGAGAAGCGGTAAAACAGTCCACACCTGGAAAGAATTTGACCACGATCACCGAAGTGCAGAAACCGTAACTCCAATAAAACAAAGCAGCCTAAAATACCTCAAACACACCAGAAAACAAAATAAATACTTCATACTCCACAAAAGAACTGAGAAAACAAGAGATTTGAAGATAGATCTGAGCTCTAGATGTTCGGGTGACCTAGTTTGAAAAAAGCCCATCAATTTTAGACAACCAAATCTTTAATCAACTAAATTTAAGAAACCTTTGACCAACTAGAAATGTACTGAATTTCCATCTCCTCAAGAAGACTTAAGATGTTCTCTCAAACACAAATTGTTAAACACCCACTATGTGGTTAACAACAAATGGAAAAATACAACAAATTTATCAATAATAGGAGGCGAACCCTTGATATCTGGCTCTGATACCTTGTTAAATTTCCATTTGTTCAAAAATTGTAAGATGGTAGAGAGACATTGAATTTAACCACCATGGAATAATATTCGTATTCAAATCCTATAATTGATATTTGTTAAAACCAAAAGATCTTATCTCTTTATTCATAAATACCACATATATATAGATATACAAACTCAGATTATTGTATCCTAAATAACCTGATACTAGGAAACTTATTACCAAATCCTTAACCATCTAGGAAACCTTAACCTACCAGAACTAAGATAATTCTCTACTATAATCCTTATGCAACTATATATCTTAACACTGTTCTTATGCTGAAGCATAGATGTTAATCATGCTCACCTTGTAACAAATATAACAAATCCTAACTCAATACTTCAATTCTCCAAAATTAAGTGTGCATTGCTTTGATGGATGAGATTCCAGCAATATCTTGTAAAGTGATGATAATATCATTAGCATACATGATGCAGAACCAAGAATAGAAGACCCCTCCCATGCAAAACTGAACAAAAAAACTGCTGTTGACGCCAAGAACCAAGATGCAAGAATACTTCTCAAGCAGAACTTCAAACCGAAGAAAAACCTATGGCCAAACAGGCCATATCCATTAACAGAAGAAACAAACTGGAGAACCAGAAACCAAAAGATGCACCAAGTGAAGGTTCGAAGATGTAAACCTTCTCATACTCCCCTTGAGCAACCAAAACTAGAAACCAAAAGATGTACCTGAATCCAAAAGATGCACCAAGCAAAGGTTCGAAAATGTAAACCTTCTCATACTCCCCCTGAGCAACCAAAACCAGATGATTGCTCCGTATACACCTCTTAATGTGCCCCTTCACGTGTGGGCCAAACTCAAATTCTTAATAAAGGCCCACTACGTGGTCAACAAATGGGCAAAATACAATAAATGTGTAATTAGAGGAACCAACTGTTATGATCAATAATCCCTGTAGTAAAAGACATCAACTCAATAATTTACTTGCTATCCTTCCCTTCAAAATAGGAATCTGGATGATGAGACAAAAAGCCTTGACAGAGATATGTTGAAATTAGCGGAGGATTTGTTGACAGGATCTGGATAAGGGGACCTAAACTAAAAACACTAAACGGATCCCAAACAACTAAAATCCTGACATCCCACAACCAAAAAGCTTGATCAAGAATGATCATGACAGCAACAGCCACATTTCAAAAATCAAACAGACACCGAGCCACAGCTTAGAACACCGATATTCAAAAAACTGAAATCGGACAAAAGAGATAAGCAACCAAGCATCCTAAATCAAGATAAAAACTCAAGAAAATTTAAATTCTCCTAATTCTGCCTTCAAACTTCAAAGGGTAGAAAAGTAACCATCAGAAACCAATCTTCACCAGTTAAAATTTGGCAGCAAAAGAAAGCATCTTGAAGAATCTAATTGTAAATTGATCAATACTCCATTGATATCAAGTATGACATTATCCTTAGTAATTGTAAACTGATCTTGGAAAACGTAAAGAAGACTCTTCGGCGATATCACTGTAGAAAGCCCACGGAGAACAAAAGCCGGACCCTCCCCCATGCTTCTGCTCGTGAACTACTGCAGAGTTGCTCCGGTTGGAATGTGAGCGGTCTCGTCTTCTGGTCGTTGGGTTTTGGCCCCTTTTTTTAAGGGTTGTCAACTATGATGAAAATTACTTCCAACTTTACTTTGATACCATGTTAAAACCAAATGATCTTGTCTCTTTATTCATAAATACAGCGTATATATAGATAATACAAACTTAGATTATCGTATGCTAAATAACATAAAACAAGGAAACCTATTACCGAATCTGAACCATCTAGGAAACTTTAAACTACCAGAACTAAGATAATCTAATATAATCCTTATGCAACTATATATCTTAACAATATTAACAAAATGCTAAATAACAAATGTGATATGTTTAAAAACGCATGCTTCCATGAGTTTCTTTTTGCATCTCTTTCTTATTGAGTCCTAGACTTGGGTTATTTCAAATCAAGACTTATATACCTAAGTCGAAGAATAGAATCACCATTCATTTCTTCAGAGTTAGTTGGTTTTGAGTGAGGGAAACAAGACTTATTTTGGTCAAAGGTGATCTAATTTTTAAGAACAAGATACTCAGTTTGTGTATTTATGCTCTTTGCCAGATAACAACAAAAAGAATCAATTTTATTGTCGATAATGGTGACCATGCTTTTGGAGATGGGTTGGACTGCAAAAATGAAACAAGAGTTGAAGATAAGGATCGAAGTTGGTTGATATCTTCTCTTCATCAAATATATAGCAGAAGGTTATAAATTTGGTTTATTAGTTTTACTGCAGAATTGTTGCATGGTATCTTTTTCATTTATTTTAATCTCTTTCCACTTTCTTACCCAATATTTCTTAACAAGGATTTCAAAATTATAGTTGTAGCATGTCAGAAGTTATAATTTTTTCCCATTTTGGCATTCAATTTAAAATCATTTGGCATATTCTCTCCGATGATCAATACTGAGGGCATTGGTTTTATGGATAACTCTTCGTCCATTTTAATACTTTCAGGGGTACTGATTCGCATAATCTCTTCTCACTCATATATACACATATATGTGTGTATATGTATACACACGTACATTACTTTTCCAATATTTACTATGCAGATAATTCAATTTATATGCCTTTTCTAGAGTCATGTGTCTCTTATGATTTTACTTCTTTTACAGATACCTTTTGAGAAGAAGTGCACTGGAATTATTTATGGTTGATCGGTCAAACTTCTTCTTTGATTTTGGGGTCGGTATCACTTTCTGCTGTATGGACTCTTTAGTACCTGAATGTGTTAACCACTCCTGATAAATTGCTGTATCAATTCAATTATCTTTTTGCAGAGTACTGAAGGAAGAAAAAATGCATACCGAGCCATTGTTCAAGCTCGTCCTCCTCATTTGAACAACATTTACCTTGCAACTCAGGTTCTTTTAGGTTACTTTCTGTATTAGTAGTATCATTGTTTTGGTCACCTTTGAGTTGGGCTGGGAAAAATTAACCAAGCCTCATGGTTGTGGTAGACACTATGGAGTTACACACAGTTCCCCAGAGTAGGCAATTTAGGTTAATTTTATCCTGTGATAAGCATGTTGTGAGACGAAAGTGTAATGCTAGGTTTTTTTTTTTTCCCCTTCTGTCTTCCCCCTTCCTACTCATATATCAATCCATCGAGATATAGATGCATGTTTGAGCACCTACATATTTCTGTATAAGTTCTTATTTTTACCATGACCCAAGAAAAGAACAAGGACTCAACTATTTATGTGGAGTACTGAGGTGCATCCCCTACTTATGCAGAGACCTGATCAACTTTTGAAAAGAACCCAACTTATGGAACGTTGGGCAAGGTGGGAGGTAGGTCTGAAGAATTAACTCTTAGGATCCAACTTTTTTTCCATTCACATTTGTTCTATCAAGTGCTTTTGGAACTTGCTAAGTAATTTATCCCTTGCAGATCAGCAATTTTGAATATCTCATGCAGCTTAACACCTTGGCAGGACGAAGTTATAACGATATTACACAAGTAATTTCCTATTTCTTATTCAGTGCCCATCAGACATTGATAGATTGTGTGCTTCTGTTGCTAAATGAATTTCCCCATGCAGTATCCTGTTTTCCCTTGGATCCTTTCTGATTATACTTCGAGCTCTTTGGACCTTTCCTCTCCTTCTTCGTATAGAGACCTCTCAAAGGTAACATAAATACATAACTGTGAAATTTTTGTTAATTTGACCAGCAAAGGTATGTGTCTGTCAAACACTTTAAATTTTATGTACTTGCAGCCAATTGGTGCGCTGGATGCTGACCGATTGAAGAAGTTTCAAGAAAGGTACTCTAGTTTTGATGATCCGGTCATCCCGAAGTTCCACTATGGTTCTCATTACTCAAGTGCTGGAACGGTATATTTCATTTTGACTTTTGTTTTCTTTGTTTGGCCATTCAAGGACAAATTTTATAGCTGATTTCTAGTAAATGTTTCTGGTAGAACCTTTTTCAAGGTATAATGTGCTACTTTGTTCCTTATAGCAAATATTTTGATTGTAGATGAATTTTGTTATTAAATGACATACTGGAAATCATTAATTTCCAGTGCTACTATGCAAATGGGAGAGCATATGTTTTTTCTATTTCTAAGTAGAATCCAGGATTATTTATAGATTAGAATAGAATAAAATATATGTATTTATATTATTTATATATATACACACAAACAAAGGGAAAGAAACTTTTGCGAATAATTTCCCTCATGAATTTTCTGATTGTTTCAGTCTCACTCGAGTTTATTGAATAAACTGTGAAACTTGCATCTTTTGGTCCAGTTATCTGTCTGTAGGAGTTGAATTGGCTCTTGGAATCATTATTTCAACTTATCGGAGTTATAGTTGAACGTGGACTAATATCGTTCTAGAATTGAATAATCTTCTTATTAAGTATGGCCTTACTTTTCCAAGCTTTAAAGCTCAACTTTTGTCTTCGAAAGTAAAAACTGGTAAACCATGTGGCTGCTGGATTCAAAATCTTCTTCTATTCACATTGATAATTTGACATAAGCTTTTATTTGTATATCCACATTTACCACCAACAGATTTTTCTAATCTGAATGCTAATTTAATCTTCAATGCCTTGTATTACATTATTGAATGAGGCCAGTTATGACCTCACTCACCTACGTCTCCCATTTATGGGTCCTTTCCTTGACATCACTTTGTTGTTTGCTTGGTTTTGAATTAACATTATTGGGCTTGATGTACATTACGTGTTTGGATGACTATCATAGTTCTCCCATATGAATAATGACGAATAATGATGCTTTTTGATAGGTTTTGTATTATCTCGTCAGAGTGGAACCTTTCACTACTCTGTCAATTCAGCTACAAGGTGGAAAGTTTGATCATGCAGACAGGATGTTCTCTGATATAGGTGCAACTTGGAATGGAGTTCTCGATGACATGAGTGATGTCAAGGAACTGGTACTAAAATGCATGACTTCAGATAAATTTTATTTTTCTGACAAAACTTGGTTTTTGTTTATTATTTTGCATTATTGATGGGATCCATTCTCTGTGATCTATAAGTAAACAAATGTATAATGCAATATTTCAGGTTCCTGAACTTTTTTACCTTCCTGAGGTGTTAACCAATGAGAACTCAATTGACTTTGGCACAACACAATTAGGAGAAAAGCTAGGTAAGCACTAAATTCTGAAGCTGTGCTCGCAAAATAGGAAGCTTAATCATGAAAAATGGGTAGTTGAGGATTATTTATATGTTCTCACGCTTTTCCACTACTTCCTCTTTCAGACTTTGTTAAGCTTCCTTCTTGGGCGGAAAATCCTGTTGATTTCATCCAGAAGCACCGAATGGCACTTGAAAGTGAGCATGTTTCACAGCACTTGCATGAGTGGATTGACCTCATATTTGGGTAATTGTCACTTATTTTTTTTTTCTGAAAGTTTGTGCGGTGTGGGTGTAGGCTTGAAGCAACTTTTTTTTTTAAAATTCTCTGTTATTGCTCTTTTTCCATGTCTAATTATTAGAAGTGAATAACTATCTGCTTCGAACATGATTCTGAACTGCAGTTTTCCAACTGCACTATTTTGAACATTCAGGTATAAGCAACGGGGAAAAGAAGCTATTTTGGCAAATAATGTTTTCTTTTACATCACTTACGAGGGAACAGTGGACATTGACAAAATATTAGACCCTGTAAGTTGGTTGTTTTCTTTCAATGCTATTTTTATGTTTGTTTGTTTCTTCTCACAATATTAAATGCATTTCTGTTCCCTGTTCTATCGAAAGGTACACCAACAAGCTACACAGGATCAGATTGCATACTTTGGACAGACCCCTTCACAACTTTTAACAACTCCTCACATGAAGAGGATGCCTCTAGCAGAAGTTCTTCATTTACAGGTAGACCATTCGGATCATTTGGGGAAAAATGAATTTGACAACTTCTATCCATAGTGTAAGGAAGTTTTAAATTCCAATTTTGAATAAAACCCTTATTACTTGCAAAAGAGAGATACCTGATAAATGTGCCCGATGAGAGAAGGAATGAGACTATATTTTGTCAATAGAAACTCAGCAAAACTTTCTGTGAACTTTTGCTAGTTCTGCTACTTTTGCATTGACATGAAAACATCAATACACTTATTGTATATAGTGTATTGATGTTTTTACAGAAAATACAATGACTTTCATTCAGGCAACGCATGCCTTCCCTCTATTCTGAACTACTCTTTAAGGAATATAAGATAATTAGTGCTGAGCAGGCTTGGACTTGTCCAAATTTACTTTAAAAATTTTAAGAATTTTTTTAAAATCACTAACTTACCTAATCAAGACAAAGGATGTCTCTGATATGATTTGAAGCTATTGAAATATTCTGAACCTTGTTCAATTAAACGAGTTTTTCTAAGGTGTCTGCGTTATGTGCTTTTGTAGTCTGAAAGAAAAGGTAGCAAGTGTATATGTCTGTGTTTCTCAAACTTGCCTCTTTTTCCATGGAACTCATAATAAGTGGTGTCCGACACTCTATTTTCTTTTCTGAGTGAAAATGATTTAATTAGATTCTTGCATTACAGACAATCTTCCGGAACCCCGAAGAGGTTAAACCTTATGTAGTTCCCTTCCCCGAACGCTGCAATCTTCCTGCTGCTGCCATGTATGCTTCATCAGATTCTCTTGTTATTGCTGATATAAGTGCTCCTGCTGTGCACATAGCACAACATAAATGGCAGCCAAATACACCTGATGGCCAGGGAACACCATTCCTTTTTCAACATGGAAAGCCTGGCCATATCTCTGCTGGAGGGACATTTATGCGTATGTTCAAAGGACCAAGTGGGTCAGGGTCAGAGGAGTTGCATTTTCCCCAAGCCCTGGCTTATCCAATTGCTGGAATCAGAAGCTCTGCTATAGTTGCAATCACATGCAACAAAGAAATTGTTACTGGTATTGTTTTGATAAATTATTGTTATATTTCCCCCACAGTAGTGAGAATACTTTATGGTATGTTCCATTTTGGTGGTGAGAAGGAAAACAACTTCTAATGCTTTCTTGAGCATATATAAGCTATCATCATCAACTGAATTCTCGAGAAGCTTAGCCATTTAAAAACTTTTGGAATTGGTGTTTTAGAGTCGTTGATTTCCATCT
>JAWZTD010000137.1:3095686-3114576 GCA_035221335.1 Echites panduratus | reverse complement strand
AGACATTCAATAATATCCAAGTTTTTCAAGAATCAAGAGATTTTTAGGTATAGATTAGTCCCATCTTATTCTCTGTTCAGAAAGGGTAGTAAAACATGGCATTTGATCTCTCTGAACAGGGGTTTCTTGAAATAGTATTTGTTTGCCATTATATTGAGGATCTGCATTCCACACCACATCTCACAAACAAGAAAAAAAAAATGGATGACAGATCACTGCTACATCAATATTAGACATAGTATGCTGATCTTTATAAGGCTCCCTTTTTTGAAACGTCCAATGGAGTATTCCAAAAAGAAAAGCAAACCCACTTTTTGGTGGAGAATTTAGTTCCTTAACGAGCGAGAAGGCAGAGGTAATATCAACCACAGTTTTTTGTAGTTCCCGAGTGGAAAGTGGGGAAAAAAATAAAAAAAAGGAGGCTCAGAGAGAAGGAGGTGTGTTTCGGGGGAGGGCGTGGAGGGGTGAAAAATGCTATTGTGAGGAGGACTGAGGAGTGATCAAAATAGGAATAATGGGAAAATAAGAATCACATCACATCTGATCAGATGATGATGACGATGATGATGACAGGAGCTGGGATTGTTGTCTGAACTACTTTGATCAAACATTTCTCAAAGGGCAATCATATTCTTTTTAGTGCAGAAGGTGTCCAATCCAAATTTGGGAGCATTAGTGCATGAAAAAAGAAGAAATCTTGGCAAGATCTCATGGTAACATAAATACAGAGGTTGTTTTAGACAAATTAAGACAATGGGAGACATGATAACATCCCATTTAATGTACAAAAAGAGGTGGATTTAGACCATTGCTAATGTCAAACAATTCCTGATCATATTTTTTATAACTTCCTGATAGGACATGCACATCCTAACTTTTTCTCCATTTTGCTTTTAGCTTCTTATCTCCTTATTGTTTGTCTCTCCCATGAAGGAGGAGCTGGAGGCTGGGGATCCCCACAACAATATTTTCCCGTGGTAAGTGGGCGAGTCGGGCGGGCTTGAGGTCCAAGTTCGGTCTAACTTGTCAAGCTGGGATTTTTTGAAAAAAATATTTTCAAATTCTTATCATCTTCAACCTTTTATTTTAATTTTTAATTTTATTTTCAACATTTTCTTCACTTGAAATTATCCTTTTAAAAGTTTAAATTTAATATTTTTCAAGGTCTAAGTAAACTTGACTTGAAGTTTAGTATAATTTTTGTTGGAGTAAAAACTTAAATGAAAGTAAAGTTAATTAAAAATTTATTATAACTAGAAGTTTAAAAATGTTAGAAGTTTAAAATGAAAGTAAAGTTAATAAAGACTTTAGAATTAGAAATTTAAAAATATATAATTAACTTAAATTTAACACTTTAGAAATTTTTTTTGAATAACTTGAGTTCAATATTTTTCAAAACTTAATAAAAATGTTCTTGAAGTAAAATTTTAAATCAAAGTAAAGTTAATAAAAAATCTATTATAATTAGAAGTTTGTAAATAGGAAAAAGCCACCTTGAGATGATGTGGAGTTTGACATTGACCCTACTGGATTTGCTAATAAAAAAATAATTCAAATTACAAAGGATGAGATTTATTATCTCTTTGTGAAAAATCACAATAAAAATTATAATAAAAATATAATTATGGGGGAGAAATGTTTTAAAAAATTACAATTATCTATTATTAATTTGTGTGGTTCTTTCTACATAAAAATCTCAATCTTCAAAATCAATTGGAGGAGTCACTTCTTATAATCTTTTTTTTTTTTTTTGCTTTAATCCAATCGAAAGTACACAAGAGAGCTTCCAAAGTGTTGGGTGCCATTTTTGATTCATCTAGTCTTTGTCCGCTTTCATTGAAAGCACTTTAGGATGCCACGATTGAAACGGGAGGCATCAAAACAACCCGTGCCAATCTTGACAAAGTCAGAGAAGTGAATTGATTTAATTTTCACCATCTCAAAATGTCAAATTCAGAGTCTTCGCTATACATTAACACTTGAGTCGCAATGTTGTAAATTGTCAACTCCCTCAAACCATCACTTGATGAAAATGATGACAATGAATCTCGATTCATGACTGTCTACCAAGGGTGAAACTTCGTCAATTGAGATGTGCCACCTGATCTTGGTGTCTGCATGATCGTGCTCGGATTTAAAATTTGATCCTGATAGGATGAAAATAGAACGTAAAAGTGGGACCTCATATACGTCTTTGTCTACTTCGCCTTGACCTGCCATGATGCCTGTTCGGGAATATCAAGATACAAATCATATAAGTAACTTGTTTCAAAAGTTGAAATCTTGAAGCGTTGATCCATATAAAAATCAATACAATACAATAATGTAATATCTATATAATATTTCAAAAAATTGTGTTTCATGGCTTCTACCATTTAACTATGATCACTATGGTCCCTATATTCACTAAAAGTATGGCTTACTTGAATTAAAGTTGGAATCATATGATGGATGGTAGGAAAATATTGACCGAAAAGTAATTGTATAACTTCCTTAGAAATTTTAAGAGAGAGAGAGAGAGATGTCACTATAAAAAATTGAGTTAGTTAAAGGGGGAGAAAATCCGATATTATTGTAAAATTGAATTAATTGGTTTTTATGAGGAAGAACACTTTCTATCATATCATAGGTGGAGTTCCATTTAGTGTTAACATCTAATCAAAAAATTTTGTAAGTCTTAATAAACCAAGCAATGGCGGATCTAGGAATCGTCGGAAGGGGGGTTAAATATAAATAAAAAATTCTTTGAATATTCTCCATTTCTTCAGAATTATTAGAAGTACTATAAAAACAAGGTCTTATATAGACCAAGATTAGTAACAATTTGTTATGTGACACTTTGATTAAGATCTTCATAAATTGAGTCACTTTGGTTAACTTCTTTTGTAAAAATACTAGTACAACCTTCATTTTGATTATATTAAAAATCAATGCGAACCTATTTAATTCTCTTAACAAATTTATCAATATCTAATGTATTAAAAGAATAAAAAATTGAAATTAATAATAAATCTCCTTTAATAAAACAACAATTATTAGAAATCACAATAAAATCAAAACACCAAATGAAATAAAGGAAAATAAAACTAACCAAACCCAGTAATAAAATACTCCAAAACACTAAGTGAAATAAAATAAAATAAAATTAACCTAACAATAAAATACTTGATCTTCAAAAAATCCAGAGATAAATTAGTCAATTAACAAAATTAATAGTCTACAGATTTGAAAACATACTTGAATTTCAAAATTTTTTAATCCATTTACGTTCTAAAAGCAAAGTCAAATTCACTCATTTTTTAGGAAGGGTGGTGGCATCTTCTTTGTAAATGATCCAATGATGACATAAACCAAGCAGAAGAGAAAGAAGGGTTTTTTCAGGCAATATTATAGAAGGAATAAGAAGAATAGCTGGCAACTTAAAAAATGGACAACAACCTTTTTTTTATTATTTTTCTTTTATAATATGATATAATAAGAAAAAAATGTATTAAGTCTACATCATTATTTACAATTTAATTGAATAATGATTAATAAATTTTTTAAAAAAGTTAAGAGGGGTCTAATAATCTTTTGATGGCAAAATAATATCCATGATGTATACTAATAATAAAATTTTCAAAACTGTTGGGCTAATTTTATCACAAAATAACATAATGTTACATATATATACTAAAAAAAATTTCAAAAATAAGTTGGTTCATTCCCCCCCCCCCCCCTCCGGGCACCAAGGAATAACAGTAACCGCTTCATCTACAAGTTTGAAGCCATTTTTAACAATTAAATTCAAAACATGGCATGCACATCTATATGAAAAAGCTTTCCATCAAAAATAAGATTTATTTCACTTGTAAGAATTGGAACACTAGCATCATTTTTTGCATTGTCAAAAGAAATATAAAAAATTATCTTCAAAATATATTCAGGAGAAGTACATAAAATAAATTGTGCAATACTAATACCAATGTGAGGATATTCAAAGGGTCAAAAATAAAGGATTTTTTTTAAGAATCCATTCATGATAAAAAAGAATCTATTCATGATCAATCTAATAATAAGTAATACACAAATAATGCATACCAGTAATGGCTGCCTAAAAATCACAAGTAAGAGCAAATTTTATATATTTTATTTCTTTAAAATGAGTAGTTAGATATTTTTTTCATATTTTGAAAACATTTAATAGCATGATTTTTAAGTGTGGTTTTAGGAATTCTACTTAGTGTCGGTTGTAGAGACCTAGTAACCATTCTATTAAAACTATAGGTTTCCGATATGTCAAAAGGAAGATTTTGTTCAATTATCCACCTAACAATTTCTTCCCTAGCAAGTTTTTGTTGAAATTGAAAATTACCAGTTACTTTTCCTCTATTACATTAATTTGTTGTTGTTTTTACAAATCATCATTACAATGGAGGTGCTCATTTTTCAAATATCAAAGTAAGATTCTCGTCTCACTCCCACTTTTATAAGCATATATCTTACAACTATACTAGTTGCTTTTTTACCCTCTTTTTAAAATAATTTCCACACTTTTCTTTAATCCTACATGTGCTACATTAAGATGTTCCCACACATCCTAAAGTAATAGTGGACGTCGATGTTTCTTAGATATAATCCGAATCAATATCATCACTTAAAATCTCTATATGGCCGAGTTCGGGGAAATTGGTTTTAACATCATACTAATAATACCTATCAAATTTTTCATCAATATTAATGTACTAAGAGGATGAACAAGATATATCAATTTCTTAAAATAAACTAGATAATGAAAAAATTAAACTAAATAAAAGTAAATTAGTAACAAATAAAAAACAATTCAAATAAATAAAATGGAATAAATAATTAAGTAGGAGACAAATAAAAATAACAAATTAACAAAACTATAAAATTAGAAGATAAGTAGTGAAAAATCAATTTGAAATTTTGGAGAATTAGTTGAAAATTGTTTAAGATGAAAATTGTAAAGATTAGAGAGGTTTTTTTTTGTTATTTTTGATGGTATGGGGGTATTTACAATTTTTTTAAAGAAATTATTGTTAATGAGATTTCTGTAATTTTTTCTTTGAAATTGCAATGATTAGATTTTGACCAAATGGTCATGTGACCGTTTAGCCAAGCCAATTCAAGGCTAGTTTGGTACTTGTATTGAAACGAGCGGGTGAACCGTACAGATTATGAATGGATTGATAAGCTGGACCAATGTGCTTTAACTTATATCTCCATCTTTTATCAAATAAAGTATACTTCCTTGTTACTCAATATAAAGTGGGCTTCTTGTGAGCATCAGACAGTGAACCTCCCAACCGTAAGACTATTGAGTTAAAATGATTTACCTATTTCACTATTCTATCATGTTCTCAACCGTAAGACTATTGAGTTAAAATGATTTACCTATTTCACCATTCTATCATGTCAGAACGTGAGGCTACTAAGGGTAAGGGATTAGGCATTTTGAGTCCAAATATAGTTCCCTGTTAGCGCAGCATTAGCCAGAGAAAGCATATTGTTAAGATTGACCCCTCCTTGAAGGGGAAAAAATAAATAAATAATATTTTCAATGGCAAAAGGACAATCAAACGCCTAAAATAGACAGCCAGCTCTTAGGTCCCACATTATGATATGATAGCATTAAGGAGCATTTTTAGACAAAATAACTGAGATTAGAACATTATCAAACACAAAAAAAGTCTCCATTAGTAGAAAGATATATTCCATAAATCCTTAATTCTATTCCCTGCCCGATAGAAAAATTCATGCATTCAGTTCCAGTATAAATGATGCTGCAGGAAGTACAGATAAGGAAAAGTGGAACACCAATCATGGCTTGCCAAATTCATCAAAAACAATCTGAATTCATAAACAAAAAGATAAAGATGTTCATGTACAAACAATAACAAAGCTTTCACAAAATGTACCCAAAGCAAAGAGGAATAGGATGATAGTACCTACCTCTGTCTTCTTCTGAAAAAAAAAAAGTGACGTGAATCTTATGGAAGATATGCTTTTGCCATTGCCCACAACATTTGAAAGAACCAATATGAACTATAACCACCCACGCCACTTGACAAGGCAAAGAAGCTAGCTTCTACAATCCTTCTCCCAATGTTAAAACTTGGGTACTTCCTTAAAACCAAGTAACCATTAGTAAGACATCAGGGTAGAAGAACAAAAGCTCATTTGACTCCTATGAACACAGTAAAAGTAAAAAAACAACTGTAACGTAACATCAAAATCAATCGGGAGAATCTAAAAGTGCCGACATCGGATTACTAATCACTTCTAATACCAACAGCCATCCAGATAGTCCCAGACAAACCTCGTGATTTTATTTGCATAAATAAACTTCCAACACCAGCAGGACTAGAAAATAAATCAAACTCAACAAAAATGCTTTCCAGAGATTAGCTCACACTAATACTCTCTTCAAATTGTTTTCCCATCTGCACACACAGCAATGTTTAACAAGAAAAATGTGGAGAGATGAAGAAAAAACATTTGTAGATTAAAGCAGTAACTAGATAAATTTCCTTTTTCTCCTCACTTTTTTGTGAAGGACAAAAGTACAATGTCTTGTGAGTTACAAAGAGATGGATGACACAAATTGAATCAAACTTATCTCTACAGTATGAGTGAGTTACCGTCCAAAGAATACACAAACCAGATCCTAAAAAAGTCAAAGAGGGTTTACTTTTTCCCCAAATTGCAAATTAATCCAGAAACAAATATAGAAAGGCTTGTAACATGAGAACGAGGCAATGGACACCACAACCAAATTCCATAGGCATGATTACCAAATGCAATTGAATCACGCCACAAACAATCTGGAGAATGGGGCACCAAAAATGCCATTGGACCACCAACTGAAAGGCGTCCATCATTATAAGGACAATCAAAGCAACACGAATGGTCCAATGCTCAGAAGCACAAAGATAGCTCTGCTTTTCCTTTGCCTTTATTGTTTCTTCACTCACTAAGTTTACAGCGGCGAATGTAGGGATGATCATATTTGATATACTTCGTCCAGTATGAGCGATACTTAGTCATTGCCAATTCAAGCCACGGTTTCATGTTCCCATTGTAGTGTATCACAGCAGCATTCTCAATTTCAGCACGATCAACGCTTGGATTGTAACCCAGACCAAGTACATGCCATGACTTATCAAGTGGGTGGGTAAGCCCATAGAATGTCATCAACCCCGGAGGTAAAGTCCCAAGCTTCCACAAAACCCTATCCTCATTCTGATAACAAGGCAAAAGAGGAAAAACAAAAATAACAGGAAGTCATTGAGAATTTGCACTTCTGATTCTATTCCAAAGCTAACAGGTGACACCAATTGGTTTTGATCATAACAGAACACAAACAAACTTTAATGCTGAAAGCATAGAAATATGTAATTCAAAAAATCATTGAATAATTAGGTCACAATTAGAAAGCCACAGGACAAGGCCAATAGCCTTATTGTCAGAATCCAAACAACCTTATGCATTTAGTGAAATTTTCAGTGAAACCAATATAGTAACAAATTGGAAACTGAATAGGTTGCAATAAGGGCACACCAAATTTTATATTTAAAAGATAAGTTATTGAAAATGATGAATGAGGTTGTGCCTATTAAAACTAGAGATCCAGTAGGTGCCACTAGATTTATCTGTGGAACTTAGATGACCTAGATAGCTCCTTAAAACATGCATTAGCAAACAGAACAAAAAATGAAGAAAGTTCTAGAAAATTTACCATATTCTGCCATTTATGGTATATGCCAGTGATATCCTTCTTTTTCCACTCTTTAAGATCAAAAATGTTCATTCCGTATGCCCATCCACAAGCATTAGGATCAAAATTTCGAGAAATATGAGGATTTGAAAAATTTAGATACTTGTCAAAGCGGTGAAAACTTTCACCACATGTTTCAACTGCACCATTCACTTTTCCTTGTAGATCCACTGACCACAGTCCTGTCAGGTCCTTCTGAACAACAATATCATCATCAAGAAACAGGATTTTATCCAATTTTGGGTAAACTTGTGGTAGATAAAACCGAAGGTGGTTAAGCATTGAAAGATACTTAGGATTCCTATACTTTAGGTTGGAAGAACCAGCAGAAAGTGTGGTGGGATGAGCTGCCTTAAAATAGTACTCCTTCATGGCAGCAGACTCAAGCTGACGAAGAACAGGACAATAGGATGAGTTAAGCCACTTAAACTCATCAACATTTTCAACATGGATTGTAGCACTCCCCGGAGGATTCAACAGAAACCACATGTTCATTGCTCCAAAATTCAACTTATCAGTAACAAGATGGAAGACGTGCTTCTCAGGTTCCTGCAACTCAGCCAAGGAGCATATTTTAAGATAACATTCAAAAAATAAACATCTTAAAATGTAGATCCTAAACTTCTAAATAGCAATTGAACCTTAGCATTCAAAACAGCTGAATTGACAACAACTGAGGCAGCCAGAACATTATCAGAGAAGAGGGCATAATGGTAGAGATTTGGATTTTCCAGGTTCTCGCTCCTTGGGAACTTCCTTTTCTCGGATGGAAGAAGATGATAATCAATTGTTAGTCGCAGTGATAAACAATGGATTCCATTTGGAATAGTCTTGGCAGCCAACTGGCTCAAAAATGTGCTTTGCTTTTTGAAACTTCGAACTTGTTCATCTGCAGATTGTAGCATTGCTCTAAGCTTCCCTGTCACAAGCTTGCAGTCATACAATTGCTCTCTGGCCTTTGACAGAACTTGGCCCATTGCTTTAAGTTTTTCAGGTGCACTGTTGCACACACAGCATTAACATAAAGAAAGCATTAACACAAAGAAATAGTAAAGCACATCGGTATAAGGATCAAAATCTGACTACCCATGCTGTAGATCTGAATCAGCTGTTGCATCTCCCAAGGCACGTTGACTTTCCTTGAGACGGTTTTGTAGCTCCTGAGCCAACTCAGGCTTGTTTTTCATTGTTGCAAGGCTCATATATACCCTTGCCATAATCACTTGATCACGCATCAAGCGGACAGTTGAATCAGAATTATCATTCTCATTTTCTTTCCTCCATATACTGTACTTCCCCAAGACAGCTGAGTCTACAGACTTGGAACGTTCAATAGCTGCATTTTCGAGCTTTACAGTTACATCTTCATCTTGTTTCACCAAATCAGCAGCACGTTTTTCACGCCGTTTCTCTCGTAGTTGCTGCATGCAATGAGAAACCAGTGGTCACAACACATAAAATTCCAGTTACATTAGAGAGGACAAAAGCATAAGGTCCAAGGGATTTGGTAGACCCTAAAAGCAATGACAGCACCACATGCAGATACTACAATACTCACCCTTCTTGCTGCCCTGGTAGGGTTCTCATATACATCAGAGCGTGACCCTGCAACATACAAGGAAATCAAGTAGATGTTCATGACATGGTTAAGACTAAGGAGTTCATAGAAAACAATCAAATTTCTATAGGTAATACCTTCCAGATAACCACCCAACTTACCACCAGAAGTCACTTTGTTAGTAGCTACAGCTATTTTTTTCAACTGGTGAACAACCAAAAGTGAGTCAGTTTATTCAGCAAGCTTATTCGAAAGAGTACAAATAAAAGACGGAAATAAGCAATTAAGTAAACCCCATCCCTCATCTAACCTCAACAGGTTTTTCAGTATCCACTGATGGAATTTCTTGGCCAACAAATTTCCATGAAGCTGAGAGGTTCATGCTTCTAAAAGAATCAAGGCTTAGTGGTCCTAAATCATTTGTGTTGTTCTTGATGACATCCATCACCTAAGGCATACCATCAGTGAGTATTTAACAAACTTTAGCTATGCTGACTGAAAAGATGTACTTCAAATTGAGATAGAATAAAGCAATCTCCCAAAAAAATATAACACTGAACAAATACTCGCCTCTCTTGTCAATAAAGATTTAACATATTTAAGAGCCAGCCTCTCTCTCCAATCGAGATCCTGTAACAAAAATTTGTTTCTTGAACGATCAAAAAATATGAATCACCCATGTATTATACATTAAAGTTGCCTGTTGAAGAAACACACCTGATTACTAGGACCAGTTGAAAACTTGTCTTTATCTGTAAATATAGAAACAACATGAAATTTGTACAATTTGAGATTAATGCAAGAGCAAGAGAAAGACAGTCAAGTAGTTTGGGTGCATAATATACTCCAACGAGTTCTTTGAGCAGATATTGGAAAGCATGAACTGTTAGCAAAATAGACCTACAACAGTAATACACAACATATGTTCTGATTTAAGTGCAATTGGTGGAATCTTAATTACTAAAAAAAATATATCCTTCTTTCTCAAACTCGTGAAAGGATTCATCTAAGAAAGCAGTTAACTCTATTGGACAAATTACCATGCATTCATTCTTTGTCTCACCTCCTAAAACCTTAACCATGAAAAGCAAAATAGGGATCAGGTCCTGGATAGTAAAATTTTAATCCTAGGGTCATTTGAAATAAAAAGTATTAGTGCAAAAAAGTTATATGGAATGAATATCCATATAAAAAGAGAAGGATATCACTTGGCTACAATTAAGTACGCTCAGCCTAAAAAGGAGAGGATATCACTCTCATATGGAATGAATATTTCTTCTTTTGAGTGTGTTATTTTGGTTGGAAAAAGGATTTTGTATCACTTCCTTCAGACTTGAACAATGGACTTAAGAACTATAGATCAAAACTTAAGTGCAATAAATCATATCTACGCTCACTCTTTGATAAGAGAGAGGAACAACCTAGAAGTTGCAAAATCAGTTCCATATGTTACTGAGAACCTTTTGTCCAAAAGCCATGTTGCATCAACTTCGCTTTAACCAAATAATAAGAAGAAGAAGTGAAAAGGAGTATTCAATGATTTTATCCATTGTACTTTACTGGTAATAGAAATGTACCATGATATTCAGTGGCACAATCTTTTATCATCAATTACTTCATGACCAAAAAATGTGAGTAATTCTACTTCCATGTTTGTGCGCTGTGCAGACTATAAGTTTCTTCAGAAACTAATTTGTGCATCTATGCCAGTCTCTATTGGACTTCTTAAAAGCAGATTCTGTTAGGATACAGATTAAGAGGACAATGTCATTTCTAACTATTAAAAGTTTGCCACTGATAAACAGTGGAATTGTAAACAGATCTTGTATACCATTTCTAACTATTAAAAAAATCTATCCTGAAATATCACTCAAAAAGAAAGGAGGGAGGAATTTATTTTGAATTTCCTTTCACTTGCTCTGTTGGGCATCCCAAAGCCTTGACCACATACATTATCCAATTAAAAGAAAATAGTCCACACACTACCAGTCTACCACTTCATAAGCCAAGACAAATATTGAATTTATCTAAAAAGCCCGCCCTTGCTGGACTGCAAAGATAGGCCTATCCAAATTAACAAGCAGGAGATGGCAGCAGTGAATCTAATAAACCCAGCGACAATTAACTTGCAAAGTTTGTTTCAGAAAATCAGTAGTCAATATTAACTAACCAAGAGGATTTCTTAGTAAACAAAGCATAATGAATATCATTCTCTGATTCAATGTACAGAAATTGGTGAATAACAAACAAAACAAGAAAACGATGGAATCTAATTTTTCAACTTATTGCTCAACATACCCGTCCAAGTAGAGGCGTGAAGACCCCTTCCGACGAAGAAAAAGAGGGGAACAAGAACACTGCAGAAGACAAGAACCGGAAGAGAAGGGAATCGAGATCCACAACTGCCTCTGGTCTTGCTCGAGAAAGCTCTCTTATTCCCCATTTAGTAAACATCAAAGTTGAATCATAAACCTGATGAATTGAAAATTATGATTAAATCAGCGCACAATCAGCCAGACAAAGATCCGCATTGGTCCAAATACATTCAGAAATTTAGGAACTCATACCTAGATATTAAGGCTTTACGGCCGCAACGGCAATTGGCAAAGAGATCCCTTCTTAGTTGAAGTTGGAAATTTCGGCGTTGGTAATTTATTATTATTTATCTGAACGCCGGAGACAGAAGATGCAGAAGTGAGAAGAAAAAAGAGCGATCTGAGAATTTGGGTAATGAAAGGAGTCCTCTATTTTTATTTTGTTTCTTATTTTCTATCTTTTTCTTATCTTAGTAGAATAGTACTGGAACTCTTCCCCCCCTCTCTCTATCATATTCTTTTCCGTTGGACAGGAGTGTGTCGGTGCAACGTCGGAGAGGAGAACGCCTCAACCTCTTTTTTTTTTTTAATAGGAAAAGAATGTGACGACTCAGTTAAACAAAATATCAAAATGGCTTTACTGTTTTTTCTTTTCCGTTTTTTGAAAAAGAAAAAGAAAAAAAAAGGAATACGATATAAAAATTTGTTGAGGAAAACCCTTGTGATCTCGAATGCTTGTTAATGTGATTATTTTAATTCTAAACTAGCCTAAATGCCCTCATAATGCATGATTAATGAATGAAAACCTTCGTCATAAATTAAAAAGAAAAATTAAATAAAAAATAATTTCAATATATCACCCATTATTCATTTAAATTAATATTTTTAATAAAGAATTAAAAAAACTAATTGTATATTATCCTAAACTATTTTTTTGTCCAAATATCCATTCATATACATTAAAAATATTAAAATAATTTGCATATTAAATTAATTTAGAAATCATATTACACTTTATAACACAATAATATATAATTATATATGAAAATGTTGTAGAGTGATTTAGTTAAATCTCTAACTATCAAAGTTAATAGTCAATTATATAATTTTTTAAATAAAATAAAATAAAATCAGGTATCCTTACGATTTAATTTATAAAATATATTTATAAAAAATATTTTTTTATAGAAGAATTCATTTTTTCTTAACAGTTAACTTAACTATTAATCGTTAACTTTATCACTTCATAAGGTGTGTTGCAGTGCTCCATAACATTATTATAATTATATATTCATATATATATATATATATTGCAAGGAGTTTTATTTATTTATTTTAAAGATCTTCAATGTGTTTCTCATTCAAATTAATAATTTTAAAAAAATATAAAACCTATTACGCAAAGATATTTTTAGTATTAAATCATTTTGTGAAATTAAAAATAATATTTTATTTTGATCCATCTTTTTTCAGGGGTAAGGAGAATAGTATTTTCAATCTTAATTAACTAAATTTAATGTTTGTTCATGCAATGTTATTATCAATTTATAAGGGGGAAAAAAAATGTAAGCGTGATACGCTTTTGAAGCTGGTTTTCTTTTTTTTTTTTTTTAGTTTTAATTTTGTTATTTGTTAACGGCAGTTTACATTGCTTGATAGGGAGGTGGGCCAACGGGGTTGGATGAAATTGAAATGCCGCGGAAGGCTTGCTTTCTTTAGCCGTTATATGTATATTGACTTACCTTTTTTATTCTTTTTTTTTCTTTTCTTTTTAAATTTTATCCTCCAATCATTGCTTGACTCTAGTCAAGCATGAGTACACTTGCCTTTTAATAATTTAAATCGAATAATTATTGAATGAATAAACATTTCATATTTTAATCCAGTAAAAAGTTAAGGGCTTTTTTTTTACTAAGTAATTTAAAATTTAATCACAATTTTAAGTTATACAAATTTTAGTCAAAGAAAATTTTTTTCAAATCATTTTAACCCTCAAATATGCAAATGAATAAATTATTTAGAGGAATACGCACCATTGCACGCCAGTTATTTAAGAATTAATTAAAGAATCAAGTCGTTCAAAATGTTTGTTGGTAAGGAGGAGATGTTTGTTGGCAATGACGAATCTTGCAAAATGCATACCGCATAGAACTTTTGAAAAAACATAAGGGAAAAATTAGGAGAAGGAAAATGCAATACTTTTGTATGCAGCTATTTTTGGGTTGGAAGAGAGTTTGAGCCCAACTTGCCTCTAAAGCAAAATCTCCATCAATTACGCACTTCAATGAATCTTTTCCCGGTCAAGTTTGAAGAACAAAAAGGCAACACCACAACGCGGAACAAACACACCACGGGGTAGAGATATAGAGCAAGAAGTGCAGCATATTTTCAAGTTTGACTGCTAAAGGAGATATTAAAGCTACAGAAAATCCCAATTGCATGAATGAGCTGTATGATGGGGAACATCATCACGAAGGGATTGATTGCTGCTCTTCACAAATCTAGCAAATTAAGTAGCATGAATTACTGAAGTAGTATGGCCACATCCAAGTAATCTCCTATCTGTTGATGCACGGACAAATTAAGTATCAATAATCTATACACTAAAGAATTTTAAGCAAAACCCAGGGGAGACATGATATACCTGAAAGTTAAGTTCGCCCAAGGCTTTGCTGCCATGGTCAGGTCGCCTCCCATTTGGTTGAGAAAAGGTTTTGCCAACCTTCGCATCAGAAGAAACAAGACAATCAGATCTTAACATGCTTTTAAATACAATACATTGCATGTGATAAAAATTCAAGAGAGAGAGAAAGAGACCTCTCTAACCACAAAACGCCCACGTTTATCTGGATACACAAAAGCAAATGATAGAATTGCATCTCTTCTCCTAGCTTCAGGAGCAACCTCTTTGACCTTGAAAACAATACTTAAAAAAATTCAAGACTCATAGCGAAATAGTAAATATTGGCACAGAAAACACATCAAAGTAGGAGGCTAACAAAACAAAGTGAAACTTTACAATAGCCAACAACAAAAGATACCCCAAGGAGCCCCTTCATACAGTTGTGCAAACCAAAGATTATTGTACTTGTGCATTAAAGCATAATCTCATCACGTTCAGTCCCAAAAATCAGGTTACTAAATATGGAGTATGTCAAACAAAAAATTAAGCATAATAAATTAATACATACTTCAAAACACATAAATTCTTTCACAAATTAAGAAATAATTATTTCTTAAAATATCTTGTTAACAAATGACCAAATAAAATCCCCTTGCGAAATAAACTTCTCATTTGAGACTGTAGCAATAATGCCAGATCAAACTATAAAATATTGGAACTTCAAGTATCAAAGGCAGAAAAATTAAAAGAAATATTCATTCAACTTCATATTACCAAACCATAGCAGGAATTGATACATTAACAGTAAGCATCTATTGAAGCAATAATGTTCGGTATCATGTTAAAGCATACCATAAACCATAAAATCTAATAATCCAGAAAATATGATGGCAATTAAATGTGCAGTGCTAATTCATATATGAGCAATTTCATGAACTAAAACTTTAGCCACATTCATTTCCATCCTTACTCAATTGAAAGACAACAGCCAAGAAGAACACAAAAGTTCGTCGCCACAAAGTCTCATGAAGGTAAATGCAACACAGGTAGACTAAACCCTATAAGCCAAGGGATTGTTTTCAAAGTCCAAGGGTATCACTGCCCATGTCAGTGTATTTCATACAAAGACAATTAAAATAAGAACAGAAAAACTCCAAATTACATGCTCCAAAATTTATCAAGTTAGGAGATTTCACCATTCCAATACAATTCCTAGTATGAAAATGGAAAGGATGCATGTAAAAAACATAATAATTGATAGCCCATCATTAAATGAACCAAAAACCACATGTAACTAGCATGCATCCACAGAACATAGATGCAGAACAGGTGTGCATCCTACATACCAGATCTGTCAACTCTCGCAAAGTTGCATCCATCCAGGTATAGATTTGAACCTCATCCTTGGGTTCCTTCCCTCTCACAGCAAAATCCCCATCGATATGATGACCTCCAATCTGAAACGGCAAAAAAGTATGTTTAATTTAATTTTCACACGAAAAATTCAAAAATGCCCTCGCCCCCTTCATAGGTTTATATCTTTTCCCTGTGGTCAAAATTTATACATCAAACACGGCACGGAAATTATGTTGATGTTACTCCAATGACTTGAATAAAGTTACTACTCAAAAACTACGCATTCAAAGTAGCATACATATGTCAAATGAACTGAGAGAAAAAGAAACGATTTCTGTCGTAATTACCTTATGCTCATGTGATGAATATACGTTCATATGAAAATAGAATACATACATATGTATATGTGTGTGGTTATAGGTAAATGATATACGCGCACACGCACACACATATGTACAAAAATGAGATAATTAAAAGAGCGGCAAGCAAACAAATATCATTCTTAATAAATACCTTGGTGAAAACACGAAGCAGCAACGGGCATGTCTGGACATAAGATGGAAAGAGATTTAATCAGTTAACCAAACAGAATGAAATAAAAACTCATTATGTATAAGCAAAATTCTAATTCCAAAGACAAGCCTTCTAAACCCCAAGGAATGAGACAAAATTTTCCAAAGACAAAAGCCTTCAAAGGCCCAAGGAACGATGCAAAATCATAAATTTACATTATCAACTTCAAAGGTAATACAAAATTGACAAAGTTGTAAAACAATAATTTAAAAAAAGAAAAAAAAATGAAGTCTTAGCTAAAAAACAATGTTTCATCTTAAGTTCTAAACAGAGTTCCATCATTTTATTCTATTTCCAAGTCCTAACAAAGACTGTGAAGTGGCAATTTCTTCTTTGGACCAAAATTCCATTTTTCTGCCATCATTCATCAATGTAATAAATAAATAGTAGTCCTACAAAAACTCAAAAACAAAATCTACCTACTCATTCACTATTCGTAAATATGCAAAGGATTCTCTATCATTCTCAACAACTGACAGTTGATGCTAAGAATGACGCACTAACCTTGTAACCATGAATAGGGTTAACGTTCAGTTCTGGAATTTGTCTAATTAACCAAAAGTTCAATGCTTAATCTTTTCCACTTTATGCTGAAAAAATTACTCCACAAATCATTCATTGTATCAAGAGTTCAACACGGCTCCAAAAGACCACCTATAGCACTCATGTAAATTCAATTTTCTTCTGGAAACTAATTTCGCGGCACTAAAAGAAATTCAAATTTTAAAAGAGCTTTAGATATAAATTTTACACATTTAAAATTTCTCTTTCTACAGAAAGAAGCACCTCAAGTTCTCAGAGCCATGAGTTCAATTCCTAGGAACTCCAAACCCTATCCTCGTCATCCCCAATGAAAATATTCACTTATTTTTTATAGTCAAAAGCCTAACACGAACAGACTACAACTTTGTGGATCAAAACCCTCACCCACCGGCACGTACTGAGTAGATGAAGAGGATTAAGTCTTCATAATTTATGTACCCAAAAACCAATACTTTTACATGTGAACGAAGCAAATAATAATAACAATAATGACAGCAAAAAAATAATAATAATGAAGGACCTTTTCGCGATCAACTGGTTCGAAACGAGGGCCGGCCTTAGCTAAGGGTGGAGGCGGTGGTGGTCCTCTCCCAACAGGAGGTAGCGGTCTTCCTCCTGCCCTTCTTTGCACTTCAGCCATTCTTCCCGTTCTGGTGACACCAAAGAGAGGACTAAAAACTGGATTCTGGAAACTGGACTTCAGTCTTCCGTGGGATAGTAAAGCCTTTAAAGAAAGCCCATACTCACTGAGTCGAGGAGTCGAGATGGGTCAGAAACTGAACTAATTGGGTCGTGTTATGCAATTCGGCCTACTTTATTACTTTTGAAACTCAAAAAGAACCAAGGAAAATTACAAACGAGCTTTTAAGTAAGGAAATATGACGCTTAAGGGTATATTTATAAAAATTAATAAATGTAGTTTTTTATTAAAATATATCAATTTTAGAATTTTGAATTCATATAAATTAGATTATTTAATGAATAATTATAAATATTATTATTGTTTATTGTTTCTCAAAAAATATTAATATGAAGAGTTTTTTTAATTAAAATATATCAAATTTAGAATTTTGCATCGATATAATATATAATAATAGATAGAATGAAAAACTAAAAAGTGTTGTTATATACATAATTTATGTTTTAATTAAAAAATTATTTTTAAAAAATACATGTGCCATAGTACAGGTATTAGAATGAATGAAAAAATAATAGTATTTTTAAGTTTGAGAGTCTGATTTACTTATATACAAGTTTGTGAACCTATATAATGCGTAGGAACATATACAATATATTTTTATATTTGATTTTACTAGAACTTGTAAAATTTATATTTTTTATTTGGTATTTTATTACATCCTTTAAGAATATTATTCAATAAATATTTAATTAAAATTTTTTATTGTTGTTGTATCATAAAAAATATATATAGATAATAAATGAATAGTCTTTTATATAAATTCATTAATTACACTTTAAAAAAAAGGTCAAATGAATTAGGAATTTTATTCAATGAATATTCATAAAATTAAATTGATCATAAATATATATTTACTAAATGGTTATATCCTTTTAAAATATTATTTTCTATAATAATTAATTTAATTTTTTTATTAAAATATGAAAAGTTTTTTTTACATAAGTTCATCAATTAATATATATATATATATATATTATATACTATATATTTATATAATGCATTACTCTGGCATACCTCAGGTTTAAGAAATGAATGAAAAAACTGATTTTTTTTTTTTTAAGTTTGGGGACTTGCTTCACTTATATATAATAGATAGATTTTATAATTTTTTTTTAATATTGGTTCATATAAATTTATAAAATTTTATTATATTAAAAACAAAATTAAAGTGTATTTTTTTATAGATATTTTTATGTGGAGAAATAAGTAGTTACCAATGAATTTTATAAACAATATAATGAGTTGCATAGAAAAATAAAGGGATCTTTGTTAAGGAAATTGAACAATTTTTATTCTATAGAAAATAAATACATTTAAATAAAGAAAATGTAAAGTTTTACATGAATTCAGTATTCTTTATCCCTCATTCATTCGTAATTGAATACCCTCTCTCAAAAAATACAAAATTTATAAAGTCCATTTTTTTAAAAAATAAAGCTAAT
>JAWZTD010000137.1:3064350-3095586 GCA_035221335.1 Echites panduratus | reverse complement strand
CGGAAAACTCCTCCAGCTGCAGCTAAACCCGGATTGTTCTTGGATGCTCCATCAATGTTCAATATCATAAAATTCCTAGTTGGTCTTCTCCAAATCACAGCTTCTACTCGAGATTGGATTCTGCTGCTTATCTGTCTAAGGCTTTGGTTGCTCAGAAATGTTTCTAATGTAGGTAGATTTTTGGCTTGTCTGAGTGAATAGATCTGATGGTTTATTTTGTGGATTATTCTGGCTGAAGAGGACTCTTCTCCATCGAATAATGATTTAAATCTTTCCAGAAAAATTTCCCTGCAAATTAGAACTGGGATGATAATGACCCACGGCTGTAGCTCTTTAAATGAGAGCCAGTAGTTCAGTTGAGCATTGAGGTGCAAGTTGCTGATGTGTCAGATGCCAAGTATTTTGCTGTAGTGATCCCACACTTTTTCTGCAATGTTGCAGCGATGGAAAAGATGTTCCACTGATTCCTCCGCCACTAAGCAATTTCATCTTGATGGTAGGTGAAAACCCAGCCGCTTCCTTACATCATCTAGTGCAAGGAAATTCCTGCTTAAACGCCACAATTTTAAGTAAAAGTATTCTAATAACTCAATTACCAAAGACATTTGTTTCATTTTCACATCTGATAGTATATGTTATTTTTAATAAAATTGCTCTCAAATATTAAATATTATGTCACAATAAATAATTCACATATCAATTTTTTATATTCATATTTCACAAACTGATTTTATATTATATATTCATAATTATAATGATGTGTCTATAATTTTTATAGATTTTTTTGAGTAAATGAACTTTATATCCTAATTATTTTATTTAATTAAACTAAAATTTTTAGTTGTAATAATTGAAGATTAGTATAGGGTTAATGTTAGAAATAAAATAAAATGCGTTATGGACTAAAAAAATAAAATAACTAAAAATTGTAGAGGACTAAAATACCAATCTTCTGTATTATTATATTTGAACCTTTTGATTTAATTAAATAAAATAATTATGATATAAAGTTTATGTACACAAAAATCATTAAAAATTTAAAGACATGTCATTATAATTTTGAATATATATATATAATCTAGTTGTGAAATATGAATAAAGGAAATTGATATTTAAATTATTTATTATGAGATTATATTTAATAATTGAGAGGAATTTGATTGAAAATAAAATATATTATTTAATGTAAAAATAAAAAAAAATGTTGTTGGTAGCTAAATTGGTTTGAATCTTTTTATTTGAAATTAAAGACCAAGTCTCGAATCCAATCTGAAAAGTGGAAAAATGATAATCTATCATTTGTAGATAGGATTAAAAAAAAAAAATGAAGTTTCCAAAATACCCTCTCATTATAAAAAACAAAAAAAAAAAAAGAAAAAGAGATTAAAAACATGTTTTATGCGAAAATGATCAAATGTATAAAAAAAAAGTTTAACAACAAAAAAAGACAAAATAAAATAATATAAACCAAAGTTACCAAATTGAAATTCGTGGATGACCAAAGAAGACAAAATAAATTATGGACCAAACTTAGAAAACCAAAGTAGTTTATGTAACACACAAGACATTTACTCATATTCTTCCCCAAAGAGAAATTAAAAAAAAAAAAAAAAGGAAACAATAGAAAATAACCGGAAAAAAAAGTTAAAAGCTTGGTTTATAGAAGGAAATGGAGAAGTTAACCTCACAGGAAGATTATTTTTCTATCTTCGAAAAATAAGTTAAATGTTTTAATTTTGCCAATGGCTTGAGATATTTTAAGAAAGCCCAACTACAGAATTTTTTTTTTTCTCTTTCCCACTCAAGTGTGTGTGTATGTGTGTCGAGGGGGGGGGGCGACATAAGTCTTTTAATTCTCTTCCACTTGTCTCATAATATAAATCGTTTTATAAATATTAATATATTTTAATTATGTTTTTTCACTATTACCTTCTATTTAATACCCTCTTATATTTATTTTAAAGAAATATAATTTTAGTTATAAATAAGATAAATAAATGGTATTTTTTAAACATATATATTCATTATTTCTTAATCCATGTAAAACAGCAATTAACACTTTATATTGTGATACGGAAATAGTATATATTTGAAAATTAGATTTACCCAAAGATCGTAGAAATTCAATATATTAGTGGAAAAATATTTACTCCCCCCATTCTAAAATAAAAGTCTCTTTATGATATTTTAGAAAATTAAGAAACATGTTTGTTTTTTATAGGGTCTAACACTTTATCTTTCTCATTATCATAATTTGTAGTAGTAATTTTTTAAACTAAGAAGGTAGTTAACAATACTTAGTTAAATTAAAAGTCTATTTATTTTAGAATATAAGACATTATTCTCAACAAATAGAGAAACATTCAAATCCAAACAAAAGGCGTAGATTTTTTGTTTAGTGACTCCTTATTTTATTCCTTTTTCTTAAATGTAATAACTCACATAAATGCTTTAAGATTATTACTCTTTTTGTCTACATTTGAATGTTTTCTATTTTGGGTTTGTCTAGAGCTGAATGTCCAATTTTTAAAAAATAAATAGATTTTTGCTATAAAGTTTCATTATCTATCTCCTTAATTTAAGGATTTACATCAATTTATTGAAGGATAAAATAGCAACTTTAATAAAATTAAATACATTCAATGTGTTTATGAAGTCAAAATAAGAAGTACATTTTCATATGTTGTTTTAACTTAAAAAAAAGCTCAATCTCACATTACATGTTTTAGTTTCACTCATTGTTATACTAATAAAATATTAATAAAAATCTTATATATATAGTCTTCAATTATTATTTTTATATATTTTATATACTAAATTCTAAGAAGATAAATTAAAACCAAGATTACTTGATATTTTATAAGCACATATTAAATTTTTACTGATGAAAGGGACATAAATGTATAATAAGATATTTGAAACCTCTAAATAATAAATTCTTTAGTTTTCTACAATTTTTTTTTTTTTTTTTGTCAAGCAAAGCTTTTGGCATGGGTGCTCGCGGAGGAAGGGGTGGGGGAAGCAACGTCCTTCCTTCCTTAATAAGTCAAGAAGGAAGGCCCATATGTCACATGTCTCCACCACTGTAGTCTAATTGACGAAATCATCCATTTAGTCTTATAATATATATTTTTTTCTTACATTTTTATTTTATTTTATATTGTTTTTATCTTATAGGATTTTTTAACCTTTTTTTTTTAAGTGATCAGTTAGGTCTTATAACTTTTTTTGGACAATCATTTAGGTCTTTTTTAGGAAAATGTAATTTTTCATTAATTTTGACAGCTTTTTATTTTTTCCTTCGACATTTTTGGAATTCACTCTAGTCCCAACAACACCATGGACAAAGTCTCCAATTTAATCTGACAACATTTAGTTTTTGACCATGTAGATATATATATATATATATATTCTTTTGTTCTTTTAATTGTCTATAACTGTTTTAATCAACTATCTAGTTCTTTTTTTCTCAAAAAACAAAAATCATTTTTAAGACATTTTTTACCATTTTTTTTTTCTATGTTGGCAGGTATTAGGACCATTTTTTACACTCCCTCCTCCTTCATGGGTTGCTGCCACCTTCAATGACATATTCACTTAATTATGAATATTAATACTTAAACAAATTTAGAAAAAAAAAAATCCAACAAATCTTAGTGCTTGATTATATACACTATCCGTTTGGATGGTGTCATAAAGTTCCGTAAAATGCATATTTAAATTGGACTTTATTTTTCACTCAAAAATGAAATATTTTTTTTGAAACCAAATTAAAACATCTATTGGGATAAATCAATTTTTTTTTGTTTTTGAACAAAAAACGAACTCCAATTGACATATACATTTTATGTGTTGATGGATGAAGAATAGATAATGGAGGACAAAATGTCATATCCAATCACACCATTAATCCTACTACTTACTAATTTTGAACTCACAATTTGATATATAATTTTTACAATAAAAGAAAAATTAACCACCAAAGTTTAACTAATTATGAAAGAAAATAATTTTTTTAAAAAAACTGAAATTAAAAAAAATAACCATAATTTGAGGATAATTCATGAATTTTTTTTTTTTTTGCAATAGTCCATGTTAAAGAATAAAATTGAGTTGTTTTGAGTTTTAATATATCACTAATTTGAGTATTGAAAGGAACTTGAGGGAAATGATAATCACATGGGTTCAATATAAAATCCACAACTAAAATAGAAAAATGAACAGTTAGGCTATCATTGATGGGGACACATTAAAGTACAAAACATTTCTCAATGCACTACTACCTAAAGAAAAAAAATTTTTCTTATCAAAACAATCTAAAAAATGTATTTTCTAAGAAAAAAAGATCTAGATAATTGATTAAAAAAATTAGAGAATGTTAAAAGATTAAAAATATATATGTGGATCTATATAGTCAAGAAATAAATGCTGCGGGATTAAATTTGAGACTTTGTTTATTGTCATTATTGGGGTTATAATGAAATTAAAAAAATACCTCCAAATAAAAAATTCCTATTAAAATTATCGTGAAAGTGCATTTCTTGGCAAAAAGGACCTAAACAGTCACTCAAAAAGAGTCAGAGGACCTTAAAAGAAAAAAAAAAGATATGGATTTGGATGGCCAAAACAAAACTGTTATGGAATTAAATTGGTTATTTTGTCAATCTAATTTAGGTGATTAAGTTGATATCTTGGGCATCAAGGAGTGTGACAGAGTGATTCACAAGTGTAGCTTGCATAGCACAGAACTTGAGTTCGATTTGATCTTACTGTAAATTCTAATTTTTGTAAATTTATAATTATTAGTGATATTATCAAGATAGGTGCATGAGCTTTAACTTGGATAAAAAAAAATTTTATCAACCGTGAAACAAATTATGAGTTCAATAAATTTTGGACTCTTAGGCCCAGTTACCCCAACACAAATGCAAAATGGATCACTGACTTTGGGAGGTTAGGGTTGAACCTTTGCTTTATAAGCCCTTTAAAAATTATGTCTAATACCCAGTCCATTCTCATTGCAAGGCTCCAAGTAGATTTGGTTGGACTTGAACAGACCTAATTGAACAGTTGTACTCAAAAGATCCCACAATAAATATATTTTTCTTTTACTTAATTTCATTATGATCTTGATGGCGGATTAAAATAAATAAAAGTAAATTTATTATGTAATATAAATAGATAAAATAAAGATTTATAAATATTATAAATAAATAGTATATAATTTATACATAAATTGCTATTTTCCCTAATATTAATAATCATTTTATCATCTAGCTCACCAAATTTAAATTCATTCTTTTCCCTCTTTTGAGTAAACCAAATGCCATTATGAGATCTTGCTTGAATACAACATTTTCTACTTCATTTTTCATTCTCTATCCATTATATTTTCTACCTTCATTTTTCATTCTCTATCCATCATATTTTATCCATCAGCACGTAAAATATACGTATCAATTAAAATTCATTCTTCATTCAAAAAAAAAAAAATAATTCACCCTATCTTATATGAATATTTTAATTCAAATTAGAGTCAAATTTTTTATTTTTAAACAAAAAACAAATTTCAATTTAAATCACATTTTAAAAAATTAGATGACATCATCGTTTAGATGATGTATCCAATCAAAACCTTAGTATCAGATCCTGACCGAAATAAAAAGCAGGGACGATATGCCTAAGCATTTCAAGAAAGAAGCTAAGCAATGAGATTGAACATCACATCTGAATTCCCAAATAATAAAAAAGGGTGACACAATCAAACAGTGTTAACAAAGACATCCTCTCAGTACTTTATCAATACCCCCCCCCACCCCCCCCACCCCCCGCGGGAAGTCAAATTACTCCTCTCCACATCAAATATGTATCTCCCAAAATCAAAAAAACTCTCTCTCTCTCTCTCTATATATATATTTCAAAATTTGAATAAGGAATAAGATGAAACCAAGAAGCAAACAATACATATAAAGTTCTTGATTTATCAGCAATTTCTACAGAATCAAAGCAAGAAGGTAAAATACCCTCTTTTGTCTTTCACTCATCCTCCCTTTTTAACCTAGGGAATCCATTTAATGAGTAGGCTATTCTTGACTGTATCTTCCCACCTTCCACTGTTCTATGGCCAGTTAAGAGTTCCCACGAGAAATATGGGGCGAGAAAAGTGCTATTAGCAATGGATTTCGTCTCAGACAGCTTATAAACTCCTGCTTGCTGATTCTCCCATCGCAGTCAGTATCAAAGAGAGTGAAGAGTCCATGGACCTGCAGGTTCAAGATTTATAAACAACTTGAGATTGGTAATTTGGAAGCTAGGGATGAAAGAGAGGAAAAAGGAAAGAAAGGAGACACTACTTTATTCCTTACCTCCTCAATGCTCAATCTAGATATTGCCAACGCAATTGAATCTTTCAGCTGATGAAAGAAAAAACATTTATGCAAATTAAGAATGGTCCAGGAACCAGGGAAATCACGGGCAAATAGAGGAGCCAATGTAGCGGGGAAAGAATACAAAATACCTCTTCTTCCAAGATGTAATTATTTCCATTAACATCACATCCAGCAAAAGCCAATTCACAGGCATGTGGGAATACAGGTTGCTTCAGGATGTGAGCTGATCCGAGCAAAAACTGTAAACAAGCATACAGTTCCAGAAGTCACCTCACTGTGATTTTAATATTCCTATTTTAAGAACACAAAGATGTTAAATAGGACGTATAGTCCCAGTTAGGTACTACCATGCTTACAGGAGCAATGACCAACAAGAGCCACAGAATAGCATTTTCAGGGTATCAAAGAAACACTTAAATGCTTCTTTATTTTATTGTAGCGATTATTATGACCAGTAATGATTCTATACAGTCAAAAATAGTATCATAACTAAGAGAAACTAACAATGTAATTGCAGAGCGCTTACCCTTCCTCCAACATTACAATTCCCATTTCTCTAGCTCCTAAGTAATCAGATTAATCAAGTAAGAACCTTATTATTAGAAAAATGCTTGTCGGTTGTGGAATATTAACAGTTGCAACAATAACAGTGAAGAAAAACTGTGTACATATTTAAGATGCTGCTCTAATAACAATGTTACTCATTGCATCAATTCAATTGCCAAGTAGTGGGACACATCTGATTTAGTGAGAATTGCATCCCTAAATGTTGAGGAGGTAAGTTGTGGAAAGAGGAATACCTGCTTAAATGTTATTTTGCCGGTCTTCTTTACATCAATGAACTGAAATATCTGCAAACAAGTAAATGAAAAGGGTAAGTTTGGCTCAGTAGTGAAGATGCAATGCAAACACTAAATTTTCTTCCCGTGAAGATTTTATAAAGCTCATCAAGCTAACTAACTTTGAGAATTCCCCCCCCCCCCCTTCCTTCTCACACACACGCACACACAAAACACCACACAACCATCTTGCTAAGATTAACAGTGTTGTTGTCCAAAGGGACATAATAGCAGGTGCCCTCAGTCCAACAGATTATTTTTAGACAGAAAGGCATGATTTCTAACACAAATCAAGTTCAAATTCCCCATGAAGAAATGTCAGATGAAATGATAATGGCCTCAGTCGAAGGGCTTCCAACAGCCTAGCTTCAATTATCCATAAAACTACCAAATGGACTATTAGCAAAAGTTAAACAGCTTAAGGTGCATCCACAGTCAAAAGACAACACAGATAGGGTACTGAATAACAGTAAGTCACCTTTGCAGACATACTCCAAGGTTTTAGTCCAAGAATCTTGAGGAAGTTATGAATTTCAACCTGTCCACTGCATAAAAATTTCGGTCAATGAGAAGAATTTGTCTCTAGATTAAACCAAGAGACTTTACAATGAGTAGTGTCCCAATCCAAAGCGAGGAAGAGTAATAGCAAACAACAAATTTGAATTGTTCAGGAAGACAATTAAGCCTATTTACCTCTTTACTATCTTAAAAAATAGAAAAAATTGCTCTAGCAGAAAAAGGCAAAAATAACTTTTCAAGCAGGACTTTATAGACTGAAAGAACTAGAAAAAAGGAATAGCTAGTAGAATCCATAAACTGAAGGAAAGAGAGCCCCAGATATAACCTTCATAGCAAGTGAGAACAACAGCACCAACAATGAACCCAAACAGAGTTGCACAAACAGACCCCAAAGCAAAAATTATGGAAAAAAGATTACAGCCCAGGGAATCTCTAATACCATTAAAGAACCAAAGACATATTTATACTGAAAAGTAGCAGTATATGTGATATCTCATTAAACAAAGCTTGCTAGTAGTCTAAACGCAGTAATATGGTTTAGGCATCAAATTTTTCCATCATCATAATTGTAGTACTAGAGCGAGATTAGAAGGTCATTTCTTCATTATGTTAGAAGTGATCTAAATTGTGGACTCGGATGCTACACCTGTAACTCCTTTACATCACAGCTATTATTAAGTTACATGTGAGATGTGAGAATAGAAGTGAGAGAAAGGAACTAGAATGTCTTCAATGTACAAATATATATGTAGCCAAATCTATTAGCAAGCAAACAATCAATCCTAAACAAACTTCCTCAGGTACCAAGAGAAATTCTAGAATTTGTAGCATCATACAAAGCAAACGTGCAACTAGATCAACCTAGTAATACCTGGAATCTGGATTCATCCGAATAAATACATCTAGAAGGTCAACAGTTTCAAATGTGCTCAGATGGAATGTCTGCCAAACAAAAGATTCAGTCATGAGTTTATAATAGGTGCAAAACAAAAAAAAGGACACTAATATGGCTCTCCATGTTTTATTCATCAAGTGTTGCCAAAAGTTTGGTTTTTTCCATTTGATCTAAGATGCTCTGTGGAATTTCTCTTTTCAATACCACGAATAATTTATTTAGGCAGTTTTACAACATAATCTGATTTTCCAAAATTAGGCATGATTTACCTTAATAGATAATGGATTATCCAGGGTTTAGTTTAACTACTATAAACTCGCGCTCTGGAAATGAGAACCAGACATTTCATAAATGCAGAAATACTCACCTGCACCACCCGAGACATCTCAACCATATAAAGCCAGGGTTTCTCCTGGAAATGTTTTAAAAAATGGCGCAAAGTTAAAGGCAATCAATCTATCAATTGAATTGCTGCAAAGGCATGCAAATTAAATTGCTCAACACTTACTGAACCAAATAAACCAAGCGATTGAATACAGCTTGGCTACTACCACTAGTTTTGTTAATAGTGCAGTTCCTTTTGGTCTGCTCAACGTATTGAAAATCATTTTCTTAATTATTCTTTTTCTCGTCTCAAAACCAGTCAAACAAAAAGGGTTTTTTGACTAGACATGTAAGGACTCCATATTGCCTTTGGAGACCTAACCAAGTAACTAATTGCAAGAAATTGAGACTTAATGCACCTGCTTCAATTCTGCTGCCCTCGTGTAAAGCAACATATCTCCATAGGAGTGTGATGTCTGTACAACGTTGAGAGCTGTCGCAATGGCATAGCTGGTCTGTAATTTCAACACATGAATTAATTGCTAGGTGATATTTTACTACGAATGAAAGACATAAGGAATCAACACAGGAGGAAAATTTTACAACAGGTCATAACAATGACCAAGCCAGAGCTCATAGTTGCATGCGACCAATCAAATGAGGCAATCTAATGTAGCCCTGATGCTAAACTGCAGCTAGACGTGCAAGCATGAATAAAAATGAGGTAACAAATTATCAGAGTTCAAGCAAAGAAAATCAATTGCTTAGAAATGTAACATCTTCAGAATTGTTGGAGAAAATCTGGGGGGACAAAAAAGGTTATAATAAAATATTAGAAACCCACAAAAAATTCATGCACAATTTACCTTCAGCAACTATAAATTTAAGTCTCCATAAACAGATAACATGAGACACATGAAATGACTCACCCTTTGTGAAAGCTGGACAGCATTTTCTTTCATATTCTCCAGTGGTGAAATGACAGGGAGATATTCAACCTGTGCATGATTTAAGAAGGTAGACAATTGCTCAAGGTGTATGACAGTGTAAGATATGTAAACAAAAAAGCCAAAACAAGTTGTTCTTAAAAAAATGTTGTCTTTATTGGATTGGCAAAGGATGAGAAGGGTAATATAATCACATGAATGAGAACTACAAAGGTACACGAGGCATTTCAAACAGCAAAAGGCAGTTCGGTAGCTAAACCATTTAGTCATATATATAAATATACATTAATAAATTCAACCAGCAAATATTGCAGAAACAAAATTCTGAAAACGCAAGTTATAAAATTGGCCATATGCTGATGCTGCCTCCAGCCTACAACCAAGTATGTATGCATGTAGCAACAGGGGAAATGGGTACACCCAACCAACCACCCAGATAACTGCAGACACTCAGACAGTTAAAAGAGAGGTGGAGATAGTACCTCCATGAAATTGTGGAACTGCGTGAACATTCTGAACATGAGCATGGCCAAGGAAATATTTCCCCTGAACATAATTCCAATCCATAGAAGGTATAAGTGAACCATGAATGTTAAAAACAGGTAACGCGAAGGAAGAATTATAACTGAGAGAAAGCTCACTTACCATGATTGGTCAAAATGAACATGGGGATAGCGAACAACTACTGGCTGGATGGGATAACCAGGAATAAACGCACCAAGTTGGAATGAAATAATGACTCTTCCATTAGTTGTGGTTCCCTCGGGAAATAAAAGTACTCGAGGAAATCGATCAGAAGAAGCTTTTCTCTGTATTCAGATCCTTGAAAGCATACTTCTGTATCAAATAGCTTATATATTGATAGAGTTTTCAAAAGTTTTAATATTTTCTAACTCGAAAACTTGAAGATTCACATAGGTGAATTTCTGATCAAGTTAATTCTATTTGCTTACCATCTTGTTCAAAATAAAAAACATTGTTTATTATCTGCAAATCATGGGCCTCTCATGAGCCTTCTAAGAGAGATAAGGAGAACACACAGCAGATATTCACAAAAGGATCTATCCAAATGATTTGAAGAAAGGTAAATATTAATGTTTCTCCTATCCACAGGCTTTCATATGCAATACATTATCCAGCTCCTATTGTTATCACTACCAAAAAAATATCAAAATCAGCTATTAGAAATTCATACGGAAAATGTTTTAAGGAAATACATTAGCCATAAAAAGCACTAAAACGGAAGTTATCTCAACCAGAATTAACCAAAAAAATATTATAAAATTGGGTAAATAACACTTGTCATTATCATGAGTAACTAGTACCATATCTCAGCTTAATTACAGTTAATAAAAGCTTGTCCACAACTGCATGATACAACAAAATTCTTACAGAGATTTTGGAATCAGAGAGACAGGTGCCACCATAAAATAGTCTTTGTTGTGGGTGAATTTCTAGTAATTGACCTCCTTCAAACTTAGAAGAATTATTAACTATTCAGACTCAGAAATTGATTCCCAGGTAATTGGAAAAGTCTGGCTTTATTAAATTCCTAATGCTGAGAAGATGAAGAACATAAACTACATCTGAAGCTACGAAAACTAATTTTTGAAAGCCAAACCTGAAATAAAAATATTTCCACTCTTTATGTTCTTCAGAAGATTTGAATGAGGAATCTAATCAATCTATGATGCATCAGGAAAAAGGAGAGTTGATGAATTCAGAGTTTATGATGGCCACAACCAATTATTGTACAGACATTTCTTGCTAGCACAAAAAGTAAGGAAGGATTTTATCAAAATATTTTGCAGAAAAGTTCTTTCAGAATTTATGATATGAAGTGATTGTGATAAGCCAACATTGTACTATAATAATCAGGCAGAATATATTTGAAAACACATCCACACACAAGGAGAGGCAGAGAGAAATGAAGCATTTGATGAAAAAGAAAGCAAAAAGATCTGACAATCAGATAGAAATAGATCCTCAACTATTTTATGCAAATATTAAGAAAGTGACTCATCATCAGAATGCTGGGAAATAGCTCAAGTCAAATAGCATATGCATCAACATCGAACTAAATAAATTCTATGAATCGATAGAAACTTTCTACCTTTATCTCACTAACTGCATTCTTCCTTGATGATCTTGAAAACCTATTCACATATATCACCTATCAATTGACAATTGAGGGGGAAAAAAAAAACATCCATTAGAAACAGGTATAGAGCCTAGCAGCATTCATATTCAAGTTAGAACACACCAAGAGTGTGTAACACAATTTAAAACAAAATTCCTACCATGAACTTGTAATCGGTTATGGGTATGTTGAATTACCTGCATCGCTCTGATAATAGTTCCGACAAAAGGCATTGAATCATGGGACTCAGACGCGACAATGGTTGGAAATAACTCATAGAAGAAGAAGATTGGTTCTATGTACGATACGTGGTTAGATACAACAATTGGAGCAATCTCTCTTGGGGCAGGTTTCCCTTTTCTTCTTATCCACTGGTATCTGCGACAAGTAGAATTGGACAAATGATATGAGTTCCTAATGCTCTGAACTTAATAATCTTTAGTAATATGCAAAGCAGTGCTCCAGAAAACAGTTGCAATGAAAATTACTCCAGATAAAGCAACTAAATCCAACTACTGAATGAACCACTGTACTTCCCAATTATGGTAGGCCCAATATATATTTTTCAGTCCGACTAAACCAAATCATGAAATCAGACTCTAGTTGTCTTCTTTACTTGTTGGTTCCTGGACCAGTGACTTCTCTTTGTCATCAAACTAACCCTTTACAAGAGTTTCAATAGATAAAGAACTTTCACAGATCATTATAATTGAACATAGAAAGCCTCTTTTTCGGAAACTACATCCACTTTAAAGTGGATTTAGTTTTCTTTGAAGTATTAAACTAGGAAATCTATCAAGTGACAAAAAAAAAAAAAAAATCAGTACATAGAAACAAAAAAGAAATAACAAGGACCAGATTCTTTCAGGGAAAAGGCCAGCACGAGTAGAACCCTGAAAAGTACACAAAACCAATAAGTTTTAAGTTACTAACCCAAACGAAAAGAGGATCCAACGGGCGCAAATACGAGTAACCCACATAAGCCTACACCTCCATTTGGGCATTGGATTATCCTTATCCTTCCAGCCATGAAGAGCACAAAGAGTGGCTACATAACCGATCATCAAGCAAAGCCCAAAAAGCACCAGCCTGAGAAGAGCAATAGGCAAGCAGACCACAATCTTTAACCACTCATACAGCCCCTGAATTCCTGGAGTATTATTTCTAAACGGATCAACAGTAGTAGATTCCGGCACCTCAAATTCACTGGCACCAAGAAAACCAAAAGGATTCACTTCTTCAAAGTTCACCTGCTCAATATTGCTATTACCACCGTTGCAACTTAAGTGATGGCCATTTGTTGCTAGGATTTTGTCCGATGATTGAGGCAGATTGTCATCAGGAATAGTGAGAATGAAGTGGGGCCTATCAGCATTGGATGAATGGGAGGAAGAGAGGAGCGGAGAGGAAAGACCAGAGTCTGCCATAACCCTCCTGACAGTGGCCAGAGCCGAGGTGAAGTGGTGGTCGGCGGTAGACGGTGAAGGTCAAAGCCAAATGGGGGGCGAAGCTGGAAGGATGTAGAGTTGCAGAGGTGAGAGAGGCCTGTTGGGACAGAGATCCGATGGGATTTATACGGTTAGTTTAATCTGGCGTCATGTAGGAACGGAACGGAAGGTGGATGGAAATATAGACTGTCCATTTCTTATTGGGGAAAATCTTTTGACCCGTGGTGAGTGGCCACGTGATTTTGCATGTGGTCTATCAGTTGTTGATTTTTTTATTATTAGTTTTTTCTCTTTTAATAAATATATCATTTAATTTCTCAATTTAAATATATATTTTAAAATGTTTTAATTTAGGATCAAACGTAATTCATTTTCAATAAGTTGATTTTTTAATAAATTAAAAAATTTAATTTCAAATGATTTAAAATAGAAATTAGAAATATTTAATTTTAAATCGATAAAATATTTTATTAGATGGTAATATATTAAATTTAAAGATGCAGGCATTAAATTATTTTTATTTTTTTTAAGATTTTAATAGTATTGCCTTAACTTTTAGAGCATATTTTAAAATTTCATGTGAAATAATTCAAAATGGTAAGGTAAGAGTGTCACCTTGTTCATAAAATTTTAATAGATTTTGTTTGGTTAGGGGAAAGGAGGAATGACATTTTTTTTAATAACCCAAGTTTCAAGTTTTCACTTGATTAATCTTGGACCCCAAGCATTCGTCCCTAAACCATCTAGAGGATGTAAATCGAGGGATATGCACGAGATGGATTCCACCGCATGAGATCTGTACACTCATGTGTACAAAGAGCCCAACACTATAAGGCTTAAATCATTTGGCCACCGCCCACTCGTCAGGAATGGCTTATTTTGTTTGTTAAAAGGTAATCCTTTTTTTTTTTTATTTTGATAGTATAGAATAGGTTTTTTTCTTTTTTATTTAGCGATATATAGGTTCTAGCATGCATATCGATTGTTCATTTAGGAAGTGCAGCTCACCTAACCTATAGTATATATGAAGATCGAATTGAAGTTATGGTCTGTGTAATACATATCTCATATTCGAATCACTCGCCCACACCCTTAATACCTGATTGAGTAGGGAGGAAGGGAAAGGATTGAAATGAATTTTAGTATTTAGTACATTGTTTTAGTAATTTTGGTAATACGTGTTGTTTGCCTTTACTTTTACAATGGAAATTCTTTTGCTAAAGACTGGTAATCAATTATAACTTTCATATTCATTTTGGATTTCCACATGGACTCTTTATCCAGATGAATTAATTAACCATCACGAGTGTTTGATAAAAAAAAATGCACCAATATTTAAATTTAAGAGTTGTATATTGTAATATAATTTGTAAATTATCTTAAAATTAATTGACAATGTTATTTAATAAATATTTATCAGGGAGATTTGTCATAGTGATATTCTACGTTTTAGGCAAAGTAAACTGTAATTTTGATCTTTTTTTTTCCCTCAAAATTAGTATACATACTATTTATAAACCGTTAAAGTGATACTTTTGATCACTTGTATTGTAATTTTCCAATCAAACGCCACATGTTCAACATCAAAGCCTGCATTCTTCCATCAAACAAGGACAAACTAGATAAATCACAATTTTTCCCTAAAAAATCATCCCTCAAGTGAATTCAATTATAGAAAACCAAATTGGGGAAACAGAAAGCCTGCCTTCGTCCTTGTCCCTCCTAATCGAAGCAAGAAAACCCATAGAAGACAAAGTGATCTCTGTAGCAAAATCAATCTGACACTTTGACAAGCCAAGAACCCTTTGCAGGTGAGCAGAACCGACAAACCCAAAGGAAGTCAAGAATTTGCTCCGAAGATTTCACCAAAGATTAGATCATCTCAAACCCAAATCATTAGAAGATGTATGCGAGCTGAATCTGGAAGCACAATGACATGTTATTGTGGAAGACCTGCCTTTCTAAAAACCTCATGGACAGACACCGATCCAGGAAGAAGATTCTTAGGTTGCAAGATTTTTTAGGTAAGGAGCTTCTAAAATTTTTTTTATTTTTAATTAACAATCCTTGTCATTTTTGTCTCTCCTTGGAAGTAAATTTTTTCCCCAATCCACGAAAAGTTTGATTATCTCCATTTTTTGTTAACAGAGGGATGGTGGGTGTGGGTAATTTGAATGGTTTTACCCTCCAATGCATAGTAGGTCAAAGAGCATTATACTGGGGTTACTAAAAAGAAACTCTAAATGGAGTTGGAAGTCCAATCTCCAAAAAGGAAGGTGCAAACACTATAGTTTGCTTTGATGTGTATGTTGGTCACACCCCTTGTTGTTCTACTATGGTGAATCTAAATGAGGAAGAGATGAAGTGGAAACATAATTTTAATGCCTTTGAAAAAAATAAACAAACTTACCTTCTGAGTTGTATTTTCAGTGGTCACTTATGAGGGCTGAGACTGGTCCCCAAGATTGTTGTCACCTGTGATTTGGTTGTTGTTTTCTTCTCCTTCCCCAACATCAGTAGTGACTGCATTATGGACTGTCAATGTCTTTGTGCAAGTCCTCCAATTGTGGCCATATTCATTACACCAACCATATTTATTAGAACAAGAAGCTTGAGGAACCAAAGCACTTTCACCTTTATTTTAGTTGGTCTACCATACTTAATTGTCAAAGTAGGATTGAACACTTCCTAGAAAGCAACATTGTCTTCCATCAAGCCTTCGTTTTGCATACTTGTTCCAACTTGGCATTTTCTTTTGTTATGGCCTGCAAGGTCACATTTTTTTTGTTTGCATTTGCCTGCAAGTCTTACTCTAGACATTTTAATTATGTCATTCTCTAAAACCCTACCTTCATCTAGTTCCTTTCTTATGAATTTATTTAGTCTCCCAAGTATTTTCAATTTTGGAGGAGCACAATATCTAGGTCTTCCTGTTTGGGGAAAATTGTTCGACCCATTGATAGGATAGATGATGAGACTATAGGCCCTTACGAATGCAGCTTTGCTATAATAAGCATGAACATAGTTTTCTCGCCTATGCCTAATGAAGCTAAATGTTGCCACACCATGAGAATAGGGAACCCCACTCAACTCCCACCTCCTACATGAGCAAGTATGCATGGCCAAGTCAACTATGAACTGCTTATCATTATCACTCGAGACTTGGCATATGGTATCTCTTCCAAAAATATCATCTAAACCAGTAGATTGTTCCTTGATTTTCTCCAACCTTTTTTGTATGTTTGGACAAATGTCTCTATCTTGCTTCTCCATCCATTCCTTTCTATCGCTCAACCTCTTTATCAAGAATATCCTTATTCTTTCAAGTAAGCCCAAAATTATCTCTTGTATCTATTAACTCGACTTTAAACCCTCATAGTGTTTGTTCAAAATAACATCGCACTTGATGTTGGTGTTGAAAAAGGCCCTACACCAGTGCTTTGGTTCATCACTTTCTATTAGCCATTTGTGAACATTTTCATCAAAGCTTTTTATGTCCTCTATAGCACTTGTAAACCTGTTCTCATAGCTAGCTTGAGCACAGTTCCAGACCATCATCTTTTAGTGCCTCACCGGGATGCACCCTTTTGAAATTATTGTGAAAATGTTGAATACAATAACGATGCTCAACCTTCGGTAATACCTCAACTACTGTTGGGATCAATCCCTGTTTGAGAAAGAAGCAGACAAAAATATTAATCAAACTAACATAGTAAAAGAATAAAGTTAGGAAAGCCAAACCATCAAATTAATGTAAAGTAAATATGGAATAAGGTTAAGGGAATCACTTCCGATTTTTTTTTTCACCTTGAACAACTGCATAAGCTATTGAATAAATCTCATTATTAGGGTTTATTACAACAATAGTGAGTAAAATTCCAGATGTAGTCCTTTAAGAAAACAGGCATGAAGACCAACAATCCTTCTACAACCTTGAAGAAACCCCTCTTCTAATCCAACAAAATAGGCATAGAACTTTTTGAATATATGTCTGATTTCATCCTCATCTTCACTTGGCTGCAAGAAGATCGTTGATCCCACATTGGTTCTCCTTAGTTCTTCACAGTAGTCATCTAGCTTCTTGTACTGCTCAGCATACTTTCCATGGATTAACTGCCTTGCATGGTCCTTGGCCTTGTATATGACATTTCTTGTGACATGAACATTCAGTTCTCTATGGATTTTTTCTTTTAATTGCTCAACATCAAATGTTTTTCTTGACTTGAAATCATTCATATAAAGCCTAGCAGGAAAGCTGTGTGATGCCAGGTTATGCTAGAACATCCTAACACACTTGTGTTCTGGTTTTATTGTCCTGATTTGAAAGGTTCAAGTCCCCTTTAAGTTCCCAGCATATACCTCCCAAACATAGCCTTCTGTCTTACATATTGCCTATATTCTTCTATTGTCATTGAGCCAAAATTTCACAGGTTTACCTCTTCCATGATGTTTAACAGTTTTTTTTAGCCTTTTTTCGTGTCAAACATCAACACAACAATAAATTGTAGGTCATTAAGTCCCGAATGTATTCTAAACTCAAGAAATTTGTTGAAAGGCTGGTTTAATTCTTCCTCATCATTGGAACAACCATATTTCTTGTCTGAGTCATCCGACTGCCATCAAAATGCTCATCTTCTCCAATCGTAAAATCCTCATCACTCTCTGAATCATTGCCAATTACAAGCGTATCACCATCAATATTCTCATTATCAAAGCCTACATCAACCCTATTGTCACATAAGATCTCAACATCTTCACACTTATTTAACTCAAACTAGTTATCTCTGAAATCTTTACTTGACGCAAAATCAGAATTATCACTCAAAACACCATCACAACTTTTCTTTGTGGCTCTTGTACTCTTTCTCCCCCCATTCCCTAAGAGATTCTATGTTTTGCATATGGTTTTCAAATATCCTTAAATCTTCTTGTATAATCTCTGCAGTAGTCCTTATGTTTATGACATTTTAAACATGTAAGTTCATTGTGAAAGCACTTTAATCAGTAATATAACTAATACATGCAGAACATATTTACTCTGGGATATATCTTGGCTTCCAATGCTAGTTCCAACTTGCTAAAATTGAAAGTTTTCCTTTCTGTGAGATGTCTCACCCAAATGATAGGATCATTTGGGCTTTCATTGTCAAGTGATTGCATTAGTAGCTCCATACCAAGTCATTATTGCTGAAATTTGGTGCTTCAAGGAAGCCACCATCCTTCTCCTTAGTAGTCTAAACCTTTTCCACAATAGGGTCATCATTTTGCTACAACTAAAGACTTTTTCTAGGGCTCTTTCCAAGCACATTACTTGTTTCTTCTCTTTAGACTGTCCACCACTACTGGCCCCCATCTTCAGATGCTCCAATTCTCTTTGGCAACAATAATGCATCTCAACACCGTTGCTTGCAAGCATTGCCTCTACAAATTTTTCCTACAACTATATACATAAACTGTGAAGACACAAGGTAGAGAAATTTACCAAAAGTACGCTCTTTGTTCTTTATAGAATAACTTGTAAGAAATGTGGTCTAACATGTTAAAGGATATATCATCAACCCTGCAACATTCATATAACTTCCTGTAGACCCTCAAGATACGTGTTCCAATCTACAACGCCACTATAAAATACTTTCAGACATATATCTTTTTTATTTGTTTCTAATCACAAAGGTAAGCCCCAATCATTTTTTTTACATTAAAAATGCTGACAATACAATACAAGTATATGGACATAATTTTTAATTAGTAACACCTAGGCACATGCCAACATTCCTTAGGCAATTCATAGAATACTAACAAACATAAAGTCAACAATGAGTCAATAAATATCACAATGAAGCATATTCCATCGCATAAGTTCTTTGTCACATTAATTCTTATCAAAGCATGAACAAATTCAACACCCAAAATCAATTTTATTCTATCTGTCAACCCTACTTCACATGCTTAAGTTCATTTTCGCTTTAAAAAGCTAGTTTTGATTTTTTAATAAATCTAATTTGATACAAAACGTAACTTTGTCTATAAAAGGAAACCAAAAAGAAAAAAGTTTTAATTTGAACCTTCTTGAGATGGAGCCATCAAATTCGTTCCTTCTTTAGCTTGTAGGATAGAGATGGAACCCACCACGATATGAAATAGTTGACACTTCTTTTTTGCTTGTGTTTCGATTCTGAATGGTCATGTAGGTGGATTTGAATGGTCCCAAAGGATTCTTGGCTTGTCGAAGTGTGGGATTGATTTTGGGGGCAAAGATCACTCTCTTCAATAGGTTTTCTTGCTTAAGTTAAAAGGGACAAGGACGAAGGTAGGGGTTCCCCCCCCCTTCCTGAATTTGGTTTTCTATTGAAAGGCACATGAAGGATAGTTTTGGGGAGAAAAAATTGTGATTTATCTATTTTGCTCTTGTTCGATACAAGCACGTTGGCTTTGATGTTGTACATGTGATGTTTTGATAAAAAATTATTCTCAAATAATCGAAAGTACTATTTTAATTGCTCATAAATAGTATAAGTACTAATTTAATAAAAAAAATCAAATATTACTATTAACTTTATCCAAAAAATAAGATAATATCATGACTAATCTCCATATTGATTAATATTTATATGATAACTCCCTCAATTAAATTCAATTTTAAGAGACTTTGGATAATTTTACTTTTAGCTTATCCTCTAGTATTTAATTTATTTATTTGTTAAAAGACAAAGTGATTTTTTTTTTTTTTGTCTATGTATACTTTTATTTAATTTTTTTTTACGACATTAATTGACATAATAATTTCAAAAATATTAAGCCTTTCAATGATGTAGAAAGTCTACCTTAAATATGTACAAATAAAGATGTTTGAAACACAGAAAAAATGTTATTAAGAGTCACTGTAGTTATATTTTAACATATCTTTTTTTTTTAAATGACTATTATTTAAATGAAATATGATACGCCCTTTTTTCTTTCGTGTCTAATCAGTGCAAGTTCAACAGCAGAAAATCAAGAGTACGACTGCGCAATCTTTTTCTTTGGTCAAAAGTCACCTGTAAACAAAGACACAGACCCCAGTACCTTGAAAGTGAAGTCCCGCCATTGCACAGCTTCAAGATTAGCATCCACAACATAGTTACAAATGTTACATTACATCACTTGAAAAAACAATTTACAAGCTAAGCATCAGCACACAAATTAAGCAGTGGCAAGGGCAAAAAACATTACACTGTACAAATAATATTCAATGTATGGATTGATATACAAAAGCTTTTCATTCTCAGAACTGAAAAATATTCTCTGTATAACCCAATCAAGATCAAAAACTTATCATTTACCAGCGGAAGAAGAACCAACAGATCAAAAAACGGCCCTTGATCTGATATCTATCTACTGAGCTGTTGTAATAACATAAGAGAGTAATCACTCTCTCCCAAAAGCAAGAACTAAAGAACTCAGAAAATATTTAGGTTATGAAGATAGACATAAATACCTTCCATCATCTCTCTGTCTCTGTCTCTGTCTGGTGCAAAATGTTTCATCAATCTGCAAAATCAACCAAAGATGTTTCTGCAAATGATTCCAGCAGATTTTTAGGTCTTCAATTTTTTTTTTCTTCTGCAGATAGGCCATCCAAATGATTAACATGGTGAGAACCTCAGGACTGATATTGGATCAAATATTGGAATTGTTTGTTTGCTTGCTGATCATTGAACTATGTAAGCCTTTTAAGAAGAGCATAAGCACCATTTCCAAAAAGCAAGCACTGGACAAGAGCTCCAAGCTTACAGATGCAAGAAGAGACTACTCATCATCAGAAGAAGAAACGAAGTAGTATGAACTCTGAGGGTCATCTGTTTTATACTTTCCATCTGCAGACTGGAACAGGTCATCCGGTGGATCATCAAATGATTCTCTTGCAGTAAGGAAGAATCCATCCTGTACAGGATTGTAATCTTGGCCCCTCCACACCACAATCTGCTCCTTTTCAAATGTCACCAGGATGCAAGGAACCAAGTCCTGTTACAATCAGATTCAATTTACTGGTCTATCTAGTAATATTCCTTTCTTTCTTCTACAGAATGTTTATAACCCAACTTAAAACATTTCAAGTAAATCAGTAATGGCATCTGACAGATGCAAGAACATTAAGTGCAACACAAAAATTTTTGGCCTTTGAACCAAAATCCAGGTTATCCACAACTGAATTATCACTAAGAGAAGGAATGTCATATCATGAAAAGGAGGAATCCTTAATACAACAAAAGAGCAACACTCCCTCCATCGTGTAAGAAACAGTGTTGTAGGCATAATCCATATTGAAGGAAGTTCAAACACAGATTGCAAAACCGTTTCCTGGAAGATTCAATATTATCCCTACTGCATAAACATGCAACTTGAAGACTACTGATTGTTGGAAAACATAAGTTGGTTAGTTAGGAGTTGTTTCTTTGATTGATTGGATCAATTAGGGAAGTAATATCTTGAGGATCTTTAGAATATTTTCCTGATTTTATGGAATTTAAGATTCCTTTGTATTTTTTCTTCCATTTAAACATTGTCACTTACTTGAATAGTAAATAAGAGAGATATTTTTCCCTACATTCTTTCTCTGTTTTCTACATGGTATCAAAGCCTAGGGCTTGATCATGAATTTTAAAGCAGCCAGGGTGGGATCTGGGTATCTTCTTCAGATGTCACCCGTGGTTTGACATTAACATGGGGAGATGTTCATGCTCTCCAAGTCACTTATCCAGAACAGGAATCTTCCACAAATTCTTTTCCTTTCACGAAGGAACAATTAGAGCACCTGCAAAAAATGTTTTAGTCCCAGTCTAATTCTTCTTGTTCTGTAGCGCAATCGGGTCATTTTTTCACTACAGCAAGTTTTTATACAAAGTCTAATAGCTCTTGGATATTAGATTCAGGGGCTACCAATCATATGACTGGAACTTCGCAATTCTTTTCTTCATACTCACCATGTGTAAGGAATCAAAAGGTCAAAATCGCAAACGGTTCTTTTACTTCTATTGCTGGAAAGGGAACAATTTATATTTCTCCTTATTTAATTTTAAAAAATGTTCTTCATATTCCCAATCTGTCATATAATCTTTTGTCTATCAGTGGCTACTGATCATGTGACTGGAACTTCGCAATTCTTCGCTTCATACTCACCATGTGCAAGGAATCAAAAGGTCAAAATTGCAGATGGTTCTTTTGCTTCTATTGCTGGAAAAGGAACAATGTCTATTTCTCCTTATTTAATTTTAAAAAATGTTCTTTATATTCCCAATCTGCATATAATCTTTTGTCTATCAGTAAACTGACTCTTGATCATAAACGTAAAGTTAATTTTTGGTCTTCTCATTGTGAATTTCAGGATTTAACCTCAAGAAAGATGATTGGGGGTGCTAAACAGAATGGTGGCCTCTATATCTTGAAAGATAAATTAACCTGTTAAAGACAAGATAAGGAGGCATGTGTCAACTTTATTTCTATGACTAGTGATAGTAAGACCATGTTATGGCATTATCAACTAGAACATCCAAATTTTCAATATTTGAAACATTTGTTGCTTAAGTTATTTATGAATAAACATCCTTCTATCTTTCAGTGTGAATCTTGTGAATTAGCAAAACATCATCATGCTGTTTTTCCATCTCAACCATATAAAAAATCAGAACCCTTCACCATGATTCATAGTGATATTTGCGGTCCTTCTTGAGTGCCCACCTTTTACTGGACATCGCTGGTTTGTTTCTTTCATTGATGATCACACTAGAGCTACTTGGGTATTTCTCTTGAAAGAAAAATCTGATGTTTGAAAAAGTGTTCAAAAGATTTTATAACATGCTTTAAACATAGTTTCAAACTCATATTGAAATTTTCAAAAGTGATAATTGGAAAGAATATTTCAATACTTTATTAGGAAATTTCTGTCGAAAAAGGGGTGGTACACCAAAGCTCTTGTAGTAACACACCTCAACAAAATGGGGTGGCTGAAAGAAAAAATAGATCTCTTCTCAAGGTTGTTAGGCTATAAGTTTTCAGACTGAAGTTCCTAAATACTTATGGGGAGAAGCAGGTTTAACAACCACTCATTTAATCAATAGGTTACCTACAAGAATTTTGAACTTTAAAACACCAATTCAGATTCTTTCCCAATGTTTTCCTACCACTCGGTTAACATTGGATATTAGTTTAAAAATATTTGGAAGTACTGTTTTTTTTCATAATCATGATCCTAAATGTTCCAAGCTTGATCCAAAGGCATATAAATGCATTTTGTAGGATATACTACAAATCAAAAAGGTTATAAGTGTTTTGATTCTGTTTCAAAAAAAAAAATTGTCTTTAGATGTTACATTTTTTTTGAAGGACAGCTTTATTATGACAAGTCTCATCTTCAGGGGGAGAAGTTTAGTGAAGATGTTTTCCCAAAATTCAGCATTTGAATTTTTTTATGAAACCAATTCCCAAGAACAGATTTCCAAGAAGAACAACTTAGAGACAAATGAGTTAAGCATTGAAAATGCCATCTCAAAATCAAAATACTCAAACAACAGAGTTAGACGAGAAAGGATTTACAGGTCTTGTCCATTCAAAGGAACATCAAGTAGGAAAAAAAAAAGAAGCACTATTTTGCGGCACTGCCAAGAATCTAATCAGAGGTTGGTTATGAAGTTCATGATAATTCTTTTGTACCTCAAAGTATTTCTCCATGTAATTCTGAGTCTCATTCCTCTAGTCAAATTGATCTTCCTATTGCTCTTAGGAAAGGTACTAAGTCTTGTACAAAACATCCTTTGTCAAACTTTGTATCCTATAAAAATATTTCTTCACATTGTGCTTTTATCTCACAAATTTCAAGTGTGGTCATTCCTAATAGTGTCCAGGAAGCTCTAAATGTTCTTAAGTGGAAGGTAATAAAATTTTTGAGGAGATGAGAGCTGTGTAAAAAGATGTTACTTGGGAAAAAGTAGACTTGCCAGATGGGAAGATTGTTGTTGGCTGTAAATGGAATTTCACAGTGAAGTACAATTCGGATGGATCCTTGGAAAGGTACAAAGCTTGCCTTCTAGCAAAAGGCTTCACTCAAATGTTGGGTGTGGATTACTCAGAAACTTTTCTCTGGTGGCGAAGCTAAATACAATTAGGGTACTCCTATCTGTTGCTACAAATCTTGATGGGCCTCTAAATCAGCTAGATGAAAAAAAAAAATACATTTTTAAATGGAGACTTAGATGAAGAAGTTTACATGGAACATCCACCAGGATTTACAGAGAAGTTTGGGACCAAGGTATGGAAACTAAAGAAATCCCTCTATGGTCCTAAACAATAACCGAGAGTTTGGTTTGAGAGATTCACAAGTTTTATAAAGAGCCAAGGATACACAATAAAATTCTGATCATACCATTTTCACAAGAAAATCCACAAAAGACAAAATTGCGGTTCTAATTGTCTACGTGGATGATATAATTTTGACTGGAGATGATTCAGATAAAATTGTAAGACTGAAGAGGAGACTAGCCAAGGAATTTGAGATTAAAGAATTGGGCCAACTAAAATACTTCCTTGGAATGGGGAAAAAAAGGGGATTGTGGTGACTCAACAGAAGTACATCTTAAACCTTTTAAAAGAAACTGCAATGAGTGGCTATAGACCAGTTGACACTCCAATTGAAGCTAACCTTAAGCTCGGTGATGTTAAAGATGGTGTTCCAATAGGTAAACAAAGGTATCAAAAGCTTGTTGGAAAGCTGATAGTGTTGTCACTGTGAGTATGGTAAATCAATTTATGCATTCTCCCTATGAACAACATTTGGGAGTTGTTTACCGAATTTTGCGATATCTGAAAGGCACACCTGGCAAAGGACTTTTCTTTAAGAAAAGTGATAAAAGAGGGATTGAAGTATTTACAAATGCAGATTAGGCAGGATCAGTTAAAGATAGAAGGTCAACTACGGGAGATTGTACATTTCTATGGGGCAATATAGTCACTTGGAAGAGTAAAAAACAAAGTGTAGTTGCAAGGAGTAGTGCTGAGGCAGAATTCAGGTCAATGGCTCAAGGTGTATGTGAAATTTAATGCCTGAAGAGGGCTTTAAGAGAACTTAAGAGACCTGTAAATCTTCCTATGAAGCTGTACGGTGACAGCAAGTTGCAATTGATATTGCACATAATCCAGTTAAAACATGATAGAACAAAACATGTTGAGATTGATAGACACTTTATAAAGGAAAAGCTTGAAGAAGGCACAATCTATATCCCATTTGTTCCTACCACCAGCAGATTGCAGATATTCTGACTAAGGGATTGTTAAGATAGCCTTTTCAGAATATTTTCCTGATTTTAAGGAATCTCAGGTTGCCATATTCCTTCGTCTTTTTTTTCTTCTATTTAAACATTGTCACTTACTTGAATAGTGAATAAGATATATATTTTTTCCTTGATTCGTTCTCCATTTTCTACACTAATAATAAGAAATTAGCTACATTATGCAACAGTAATACAAGTTGAGGTCCCACAAAACAATATCTTCTGGAAGAAAGGTTCAAACAGTATTAGTGTTCCATATACCTTGCAAGTTTTTTTGTCTAAATCTTTGCACTACCCAAAAGATGGGAGGGAGAGAAACGACATACATAACCCTCAGTAACAAAGGGCTTTAAATCAACAATTTGTGTAATAACTTATAACAAGCAAGATAAAAAAAACAGATATAACCTTAGAGTTATCTTCCCTCCACCACAATCTATCATGCGCAATTTAATATGTAAATCCCATTGACTTAACAATTATGTGAGATCATGAGGAACAACAAGAATTTCTTTTCAGTAACAGAATCAATCGGATGGAAACAATGCTCTTACCCTCAGTTTGCAGCCTATTTTCTTGTAGTCACTCTTTTGAAGGCCTTTACAATTTATCCGAACCAAATCATCAGTTAGGAAAGCATCTCTGACCATTGGTACGAGACTTCCATAGTATCCATTCTTAGCTGCAGTTGAAACCCGAATGTCACAAGAAGAACACGTTCAAGTATTGAAAATGACTAACAAAAAGAAGTTTACCAAGTCTTGTCAAGGCAGGAACAGCTAATCCTCTCTTTCTCATTTCCTTGGTCTCCTCAATTGTTAGGCCATCAATAGTAGATTTTATGAGCCTTGGATAGACAGGCTCTTGAGGCTTCCACAACATTAGTGGGATTACAGGACTCTTCTTGGGATTGTAGTTCCTTCCTCTATATAATACAAGAAAACCACCATGTCTGTGGATGATCTTACCAAATGTCTTGTCCTGGAAGAAAGTTACATATGCATAATTTTAGTACTGAAACAAAGAGCCTTGAAAATCAACCAATTCAATGACACAAAAGGAGACAGAAAATTTATGAGTAAGGAATAATCTCAGGTTATGTATTCCCTATTTATTTGAATGGAAAAAACCTAAATGGACAAAAAGAAGTAAAAGAACCACAATGGCCCAGCAAAAGGATCAATTAGCAACATAACACAGATAAAAACATCAGAGCTGAAGAAAGAAAATGCAGAAACGTTTCAAGAAATCTACAGGTAATCTTGAAACAAATGGATGATGAAAAGAAACCAAGGTATATAGAGAGATATGAGACACAGCACTATAAGAGTTTAAATAATAGCAGATTCATGAAAGAAAGTTGTAGCGGACTTAGTGAAGGAAAACTACCTCCAGCTGATTGCACACATTTTTCATATCTACTGTGGCCACGCCCATACACTTTATCCTGACAGCTTCAGCATGTTTCCAGTTGTTATGAATATCATTCAGCATATTGTGTGTTAAGCCGTCCCTGCCTACACAAAAGATTAGGAGTGCACTTTCAATTTTTTTTTCTCAGCAATCTTTATCCATTCTCCATTTGAAGTTGATCAACATATACACAACACTGGAAATATAGCAGTTTTTTGTACACCATATTAACTCAAGAGTACAAGAGAAGAAAATGTTCTTTTTCCAATTTAATAAAGAATAAAAATTAAATTCAAGATTCAGTAGTCTATAAATTTAACATCTAAGGGATAGCGCCTCAGCTCAATTGACTTAGGAAAGCAGATAATAAAAACCTGCACGGAATGATCATTCCATAGATATCAATTATAAAGGCATACCTGAAGTTCACATTTCCCCTTTAACAATCACGAGTTAACTCATGCTAACACATGCAGGTTGCCTAATTCTCAAGGAATTCTCCCTCTCGCTACAAAGTTTTACACACACACACATATATACATGAACTAAATCAATCATCACCATATGAAAGTAAACATAAGTCATTGGTTATGATTGCACTGAACCAACCAAAATAACATCATAAAGAATTTGAAAACTATTACTGATTACCCAAATTGATTTGCCTCTTTGTTCTATGCTTCTGACACTTCTCCACAAGCGCTTTCCTCTCGGCATTAGTCAAGGGCTCACCTTGAATTCTTTCTATCGTTACCCTCTTCTTCTCCTCCAACTCTTTTTCAGCCTCAGCCGAACCCACTTTCGGGTCGACCGCCGGTGCACAAACCCCAGTCCATATCCTGTCCAACCGGCCAGGTCCGAAGGGGGAGTATTTGGGCTCTCGGAGCCCAATGGGCCGTACATTGGGACTACTCTCGGTGTAGCTGAAGCGGAAATCAAATGGTAAGTCAGGGCGGGCTGGTTCCTGTCCAGTTCGGTCTAGAGAAGAAGGCGGTCGATATGCGGTTTTGGGTTGCCTTTTCGCGGGTGGGGTGGGCTCTGCCTTAGCGTTTTGCTGGAGTTTTAGAGAGAGTGGAGGCTTGAATTGATAGAAAGAGTAGAGCTTTGACGAGGCGGTGCTGCTCCCGCTGCGGGTTGAGGCAGTGTCCACGGGGGTGGAATACGAGCGCTGGTGGCATTGGGTGAGAAGAGAGATGAATCCTTTTCGGCGGGCACTTCGATGGATAAGAATGAACATGTTTCTGAAGTTGGCCGGAGAAGTTTTCCTAAAACAACCGGTCGATTCTGCTCTAGCAAGGAGTGCGGAAACTGAAAAGTCAGGTACTCGGTGCAGGAACAAAAGCCGGGTCATATTTACAAATAACCAGTAAAAATAATTTTTAGATTTTTATTTCTACAAATATTGAATGTTCCTTTGTCACATAGAAATAGAGTAGAAGATATAAATATATATATATATATACATATTTCTATTTTGAAGTATTAGGAAAATGAATTAATTTTCTTCTAAAATAAACCAAATTTTTATTTAATTTTTTTACTAATAATTTATATAGATTAAAGAAATTATACTCCACTAACACATTAATTATAAATATTATATAATGTTTTTAAAATTATAATAAAAGCAAGTTGACTTACTCTAAAATTGACCTTACGGTTAAATGATAAGATCATTATTATGATTATAAGGGTTGGAGTTAATTTATCATCATAAATATCCGTAAAAATTTGATTCATCAAAATTTTAATCTTGAATCCATAATACTCAAATCCAATTAAAAGACTTACATTTGAATCCAAGAAAGGACTTGTTGATGTAATAATATGGCTCTTCAATTTGTTTACAAGCCACAACATTCAAGTATTCAGAAAACCATTAAACACTAGCACACGAATGTAATCATTAAGTCTAGGAGGAAATTTTGAAAATTTAGTAGTAAATAATAAATTAGAGGTCAAACTTTTAAAACCTAGTTGAAAGTTTTTTTTTTTTGCCCAATCAGTGCCATTTTGCCTACACCACAAACATCACTATAAGTTCCTCTTATTGGATTACTCCAACATGTGTAATGCTGCACTTGTTATTTATCAAGAAGGAAATCCAAAAGAACTCGAATTTTTTGCCCGAAATTAAGACAATTTAATTTTAATAAAATTGCACAAATATTTTTCTCACTTAAAATGGTGTACTAAATTTGAATTTACTCATCAACTGGTTCAAATTTACCATATGTAAAATTTCTTTATTAACCAAAGTTAAATGATAATTTTTAAATTGTTATCGGATTGATAATAATTGGACTATAACAACAAATTTATAGTTATCTCTACTTTGAAAGAACCTCCTTGGTGGTACCAACAAAGGTAGCCTTTCAATGAAGTGCCAATTGGTTGTGACTCCCACAAGATTAATATTTCCTTTTTGTTTGGTCATAGTATAAATAATGACATTGAGGCTTTCTTTAATGGAAATGGCCTTATAATGTTGAAATTCAACAATTAAAATAATACTATCAAGAAAATGATACAACAGTTGAGGTCAATGCCGCATTCCATTTGCTTTTAAATAATTGAAAGCAAAACTTAGCCATAACTTTCTTTGTCAAAAGCACATGATTACCAAACTTTATCTTTCTTTCAAGATTTCCCAATTGAAGCCTTAATATAAAACTATGAAGTCAAGCTAAAGTCTCTCCATTTGTTATCTATGTCACCTTTCCATTTATGATAGAGCAGCCTACATAGTAGATATAGAGTTTTGCTTCATCTCTACTATTATTTGCCTGTTATTTATAGCTAACGGCAGCAGCACTTAAACTGAAACCAAAGCTAACCAGTTAAACCAACAATGTTGGGGAGTTCATGCATCTGTTGGCTTCCAATTGGCCAGAGTCTTCTGTTTCTCGTCATCTTCTTGAAATCTGTTGCATTGGCAAATGGAAATGTAAACGATGTCCATATAAATATACATGTTTCTAGAACAATTCACATATGTTTCTGTCATTCTTTTCTATTGGGATTATGAATGATGTGATGAGATACCTTGCAGGACTCTTTTATTGTATTCTTGAGGGATCTGAATAGAGAAAATGCAGTTAAGAATCATGTTGATCTTCTCTCTACCCTCAAAGGAAGGTAAGTTTCTGCACTCTGCTAAGTCATTAACATTGGAATTCCATTTAAAGTTTTCCTGAATCAGTGGTTTCTTTTTGGAACAGTGAAGCTGATGCAAGAGAGTCCCTGGTTTATAGCTACACGAGAAGTTTCAATGCATTTGCTGCAAAGCTGTCTAGGGATGAAGTTGGCATGCTATCCGGTAGGAAAACATTTGTTCAAAATTTGTGTTAAATTCTTTTTTGTTGATTTCAACAAGTTGAAAGTCATTGGAATTTGATGTTTTCAGGCATGGATGAAGTACATTCTGTGTTCCCAAATCGATATCACAAGCTGCATACTACTAAATCCTGGGAATTTATAGGACTTCCTCCAACAGCAAAAAGAAATCGTCGAGTTGAAAGCAACATAATTGTAGGTCTATTAGATACAGGTAACAAGTATTCTTCATATCAGAATCCCAGAGAAAGTTATGTGTTCAACCTTTATCAATTAGTTATATGGCACGTTAGAAGTCACAATCTTTTCCACAAAAGATGTATCACAGTCTTTAGTGTGTATATCATCAGATTACATTCACCAGCACTTCTTTTTGGGCACTCAGTGTGGTGATAATTTGCCATATAAATTGGTGGTTTTATTTCAGTGATAAAGCAGCAATTGCAAATGCATCATTAATTCTGGAAAATAAGTGGATATTATGTACCTTATTCTCACCATTTCCGTGACAGGAATCACTCCACAATCAGAAAGCTTTAAGGATGATGATCTGGGACCGCCACCAGCTAAGTGGAAAGGAACTTGTGCCCACTATGCTAATTTTTCTGGATGCAACAAGTAATCAAATCAGTTTATATTATTATATGTAACTTAACAAAAACAGACAAGAAGAAAAATTGAAAA
>JAWZTD010000137.1:3035564-3050440 GCA_035221335.1 Echites panduratus | reverse complement strand
ATGGCATGTGCAATTTTTTAAAAGAATAGTGATTATCACCAAACAAAAGACATTATTTTATTTACTTTATTTCTTTTTTTTTAATGCATGTCATATCAGAGTTGCTAATATCTAATATATTAAATAAATTTATTTAAATGAATTATTTTACTCTTAAAAATATTACTACCTTTCTGAATTGTCTTATTAACGTATAATAAAGCTAAATGAAAATAAAATAAGACAATAAATAAATCAACGTGTCATCTGCCTCAAATCCAATTTATCATATTTTTTAAAATTCATTTATATCACTGAATCTTTAGGATTTTTTTGTTATTATTAGAAATTAATTTTTTAAATTTTCTATTTATCTACATTATTTAAAAGCTGATAATTTTTTATTTTTATAATTAAGAAAGCTAAAGCTCATTAAATATAAATCGTTTAGTTTTAATTTAATTTAATAATTATGAAAGATTATGTTCTTTGACTATGAGAGATTATATTCATTCAACATAAATAATTTTTTTTCATTAATATAGAAAATTTCTATAAAATTAGTTGCATTAAATTTTGTTTCATGTCTCTTGATATTCATTTTTGTTCCAAATGCAATGTATCATATCTTATATTCATTTAACAACAATTTTTTTTCCTTAAAAATAATATGCATTTTTATATGTAATACATTCAAATTCGAAGAATATATTCATTAAAAAAATATATTTAAAAACAGAAAGAATAAGTTAATTAACAAACAGACGGCAACCCTCTTGTCTAATTTCCAACTTTCGAAGTTAATTGCGTCGTTTCGGATATTAATCCTTTCATGGATATAAAAGGGCGTGATCCTGTAATTCTCGTTACAATCAATTTGCCATTAAAAAAAAAAAAAATCTCCAAAATGTGTGAAATTCCTGAAATCTCAACTACGCTGGTAAACGAGATTCTTCAGAGGTTGCCAGTGAAATCTCTTCTTCGCTTTCGTTGTTTATCCAAGTCATTATGTGCCGAAATAGATAGCCCTGAGTTCATCAAGCGAAACTTGGATCTTTCTTCCAAAACCTGCCCAGATTTCGACATTATCATCTCGAAAGGTCCTCTGTTGTACTCTCTGAAGTTTAATGATGCAGATGATTTGACAAATGGAGAAGCTACTGAACTTGATTACCCGTTTAAAGAACCTGATTCAGAAATTCTGGTTGTGGGCTCGGCAAATGGCATCCTCTGTCTAGAAAAGTGGGGAACGAATCGGTTATTCATTCTGTGGAACAGAGCAACGGGTCAGTACCGGGAAGTTGAACCTGAACCCACAAGCTATTTGGTCTCCGGATTTAGTTCTAGTTACTTCGGATATAATCCAGTAAAAGACGACTACAACGTGGTGGGCATCTCAAGTAAAGACGGGTCATATGTGATCGAGGTTTATAGCTTGAAAAATGATTCTTGGAAAGAAATCCGTCAAACTTTCCCCTATCGAACTTGCTGGTTGGATTCTGGTGCGTTTATTAACGGTGCCTTACATTGGCTTGTTTCGGAAAAGCCAATGGGACGTTTTCTTGAGCCCAACATGATTGCAGCATTTGATGTAGGAACTGAAACATTTAGGGAAATTCCGAAGCCCAATCGGGAAGGTCATCAGTGTATTTTCATGGGACTGTATGATTTGGGGGGAAATCTTTCTCTGGTGAGCGGAGAGATTGGGGATGGTTTTCCATTCCAATCTTACATGTGGGTTAAGGAGAATTATTACTTAGATAATGAGGATTGGACTCCATTACTTCCGGCTGTTAATATTGGATTGATAGGGTTTCGACCTTTTGCATATAGTCCACATGAAAAAGGAGGAGGAAGCAACAGCAAACCACTTCTTGGAATGCTTGGGAGTACGTTGAAATGGCGGTTTCCTGAAAATAATAGACTAGTCAACGTTTCGATCAAAGGTCTTCTATATCGCCAGTATTGTGTGCTGGATTCTGATAATGATGGGTCTGATTCGGACAATTACAAGTCCGATTGGGACAGTGATGAGGAGGCTGATGAATGCCAGAGCATGACCTTCAAAGGATGCACTTGCATTGAAAGTCTAGTTCCGATAGTCGGTTAGGTTGAGAAGTTTTAATGCCAAAATCTAAAATGCAACCAGTAATCGATTTTATTCCAAATGTAAACTATGCTTCCGTATTTAAAGTTTCATTTCCTGATATGGTTATAATTAAACCCTGACTGCTTTGCCGGATCTTTTCCATGCTCAGGAGGGGAAGGATATACACAGCCAGAGGACAATGTATTCATGCTTGGTGGAATGAATATAATTGTTCGTTTCATTTTCATGTGCTTTAGTTTGTTTATTATTGTTTAGTCAAAAAACATTCCCAAGACTCTTCACTTTTGTTGCTTTGAATCATATATTTGTACCAGTTTGAAAGGACATCTAACGATAGGGACACATTCTTAGCATCATCAAAAGTTTTCTCTATTTTTCATTATCTTTTCGTAATTAGAATTGTTAATTTTAATTCTTTCATTTTTTTAAGTGAAAATAAATATTTATATTACGTAAATTATTTATGATTCATTCATAATATTCATAAAATTTATTTTTATAAATTTATATACATAATAAATTTACATGTATTTATTCTTATCTTGTTACTTTGTTTAGAACAAAATCACGTTACTTTTTTCACGGAAAAGATATATATTTATTATTTAAGGACAAAGAGTCAGTTTAATACATATGATAAGTTTTATTATTATTTTCAAGTGAAAATAGATTTAAAATGATTATTTTGCTATTGAACAATATGTATATTTCTCTTTTTAAGTGATAAAAAAATGACTTTGATTCTGTCATATGATGTGATAAACACATAGAAATAAATATAGAAAAATTCATTTTGTAAATAAACAAATAAAAACGAAGTTTAATAAGTTAATCATAAAAATATTTTATGTGAATAAATTACTATTACCTCTGTCTCATAAAAATAGTTTACATTTTTTTTTTTAGTTTCAAATTATAGTCCAGTTTCTTTTTTAAAGAGAGATACTTATAAGTTAAAAGATAAAATTACGATTATTAATTATCTCTTCATATCTATTACTTTCAATTTCAATAAATTAAATATAAGGTATAAAAGTAAAATTATCTATAAAATTAATTATATTAATTACACTAACTAACTTTTCTTAATATCTGTGAAAAAGTAAAATGGATTATATTTATGAGAAGGAGGGATTATATTTATGAGAAGGAGGTAGTATATTTCTTAAAGAAAATGTATGAAACAACGTCCACCAGCAATTCACGAAGTACAAAAAACATAAATAATCTGACCAAATGACATCTAAGCCCACAATCTGACCAATGACATCTGACCTGATATTTAAAGCAAAAAAATATAAATAATTTAGAAATAATTGCAACACTGTTTCAGGATGCATAATTAGATATATAAAATGATACTGATAAAAAGTTTATTCCAATTTTAATGAATTTACATATATTAAAGATAAGTTACGTTAGAATCTGATCCGAACATTGTTATTTAAATAAAAACCTATTATTTCAGCTTATGAACGAAATGAAAACATTTTCAAGGGAAACTCTGATCAACAATTGTATTAACTGCCGTTTTGGCCATAAATCTCAGCAGGTATGGAATTTTTACTATATTGAACTCTTTCTCTATCAATGATAACAATTGTAGTTTTTATTATTATTATTATTATTGCATAGATACTCTCTTTTTTGGTAAATCTTGGCATAAACACTGGAATAAGAGATTATCTTATTAATGCTTGGATCTTGAACCAAAAAAAAAGGTCAGTTTTTAAACTAAAATAGACAAAAAAATCTAAAATAATTATAAAAATATTAAATTATATTTACCTTGCTATATCATGTAAGATCATCCCGACTGTTAATGTCATTAGAAGTATCTTTCAGCTCTTTTCATAAAATCTTTTAACGCAATTTTTTAACATATATCTAATTAAGGAGAGAGTAAACTTTGAACATAATTTTATTTATTTTAAACAATTTATTTTATCAAAACTTTGTCCTAAAAATATTCAAAAAAGTAAAAATTGACAAATTTAGTCTCTAATCACCTTCTGGCAAAATCAGGTAAAAAATTGGTGAATTTAGTGACCAAAATTTTAGAATTTAGTGATTATGGTATTTGAAAACTAATAGGATTTACATCGAAAATGAAAAAAAAAAAACATAATCACATTCAAAAAAATTTTTGGGGAAACAAACTTTAAAGACCATATCCATCGACCCTAAAATTTTGGAGATTAAATTTGTCAATTTTCTATTCAAAAAACCTAAAAAAATGTAAGTTTTTAAGCTCTTATTAGCATAGTCATAATCCATCTTTTATATATTAATATTATAAAAAAAATGCTTGATTTTTTTAAAGAGTGAAACCGCAAGACCTATAAGGATGGTTCTGTGTCTTAAAATGTTAAATTCTTTAAGAATCAAGTTTAAATGTGGCCGGATCCAATCTTAATTAGCCTCTATTGTTCAAGTGGATCAGCTCTTTTTCTCATTTTTTTTTAGGTCAAAGTGTTTATTTTTCTTAAAGAAATATATTCTTAATTTTAAATTTCACTAATAATTTTCATAAATTTCACTAACAATTTTCATAATCTATCATTTACATATACATATAAATATTTAAAATAAACTCTAAAATCTAAAAAGAAAATTTTCATTTTTACTTTTTGGATATGGATAAAGTGTGTATTTCTACATTTTCAGACAAAAAAAATTTAAAATTTTTTTAAACCAGATGAGAAAAATAGTACAAAGTTTAAACTCTTTTAGAAATTAAAAAGTATATCAAATTTAAAATTAAAATAAATTCAATTTGAGTCAAAATAAATTATCAGGTTTTGCCCACTCATCATGGGCTGAGTTGTCCAGAGCATTAGTTGTTGGATAAGGGACAATTTCTATTTTGCACAAGTATTAGTGGTTTTCCGGCCCTTATCTTAACCACATGAGAATAGAAATCTACATTTAGTGAGTCGGCCAGGAGTTTTGACATCAACTGAATTCATTTAAGTATGGGCCATGTATTATATATAGCCCATCTGAATTCGGAAAGCCTTAGGGCTTTGAATTGCCCAGTCCCATCTATAAATCAACATATTTATATTCCTTTTCCAATATCCGCATCTCCGTCTCACAGCCTCTTCTTCCTTCCATGGCACAAGTCCTGCAATTTCTCTCTCTATGTGCAAACCCTAGGGAGCCCCAATCGGAGTATTTTTTTTCTTATCATATCTGTTAAATTTAGGGGATGAAAATGATGAACGTGGAAAGATGAGTGATGATTAGCTTCATCTGATCATATATTATCCTTTTGCTACGTTCTTTCTGATTCATTCTCTGCAAAAATATTCTTTTTTTTTTTCATACGCATTTCTAAGTATGGATCTATCTCTTTTTTTATATTATTTGAAGAAATTCTTTGAAATTTTCCCCTTATTTTTCATTTATTGCATCATCAAGATGATGAAATCTTAAAATCTTAGGACACCTTCTGACACAGTTTGACAATGTTGCTGTGTATGAGAAAAGATTTTGATTTCTGATGCATGGTGATGTCAATAGTTAAACTTTTTAATTGTAAGTTGAATGTTTAAATTGATAATTTTTATAAGTCAATTAAATCAGGACAAGGTGGCCCTGTCTAAGTTGGGTTACCGCTGTTATTCTATGTTTTGTTGTTTAAAGGATACAAATTGGTAAAGGTCATATCTTGACAAGCCACCTGCCATTTTATAGTACAGAGTATTTCTTCCCACATACTTCTCCCTGTAGAAACCTAGGACAGATTTGCTCCAATTGTCTTATCATGATGATTAAAATGAAATCCTAGTCCTCTGCATGCAATAAGAAGGTATGGTATTAAGTACTGTTTGATTCAGGAGGCCCTAGCCAAGAAGGATAGTACATGACATTTCCAACCACTTAATTTCTTTTGAACCTTGTTTATCAAGAAGCCATAAGTTGAATTCAGCATGATTTGGCAAGATTTACCTGCTGGCCCGAAACAAAACAAAAAACATCTAGTGTCATCCTCATATAATCAACCCAGTGACAGCGAAGCCCCCTCTAGAAAGAATAATATCGTTTGCAATGAAAAGATGAGATGCTCCTGGTACTCCATAAACAATCTAAATGACTTTCCAATTATTCTTAATCCCAGAACTATTAATCTGCATTGCGAGTACTTCCATGCACTGAGTAAACAAATAAGGGGAGTGAGCATTCCTTTGTTGAATCCCCCGTGATGGTGTGAAACTCTTCAGCTTTGTTCCACTCCATAGAATAGAGAGATTAGTTGAACTCATACAATTCAAGATAAGAGTCAACACAACTTCAGAAAATCCAATACTACGTAAAACTTGATTAAGAAAAGACCATTCAACCCGGTCATAGGCTTTTTCCGAGTCAAGTTTCATGGCAATCCATCCTTTCTTTCTTAACTTCCTTCTCATGGAATTGAGGATTTCTTGAGCCATCACAATGTTGTGGGAGGCTTGGCGTCCTCATATAAAACCAGTTTGATTTTCTCTCACCACATTCTGCATAAATGGTCTAAGTTGGTTGGCAATAACTTTAGTCACCATTGTCATCACCACATTGCACAAAGCTGTACGTCTAAGATGTGATATACATCTTAGGCAACTCCTTATATGGCATAAAGGAGATAAGAATCTTGTTGGCATCCTCTGGAATGGATTGGATATGCCTAATATTTTGAACAAACTCGAAAATATACCCTCTGACAGTATTCAAATATCTTTGGTAGAAGGTCGGGATAATGCCATTAGGTCCAGACGCTTCATAGAGACAAATTTGAAATAGTGGATCCTTAACTTCTAGTATTTGAAGCAGTCCATTCAGCTCACGTAACTTGACAGTGCTAAGGGAAGGAAACACCAAGGAAGGCCAAAAGACCAAAGATAAAAATAAAATAAAACAAAACATTAAAAATAAATAAACTCGAAAACCTTCAAATTATTATTTTTAGAATATGTTATTTTAATTTACTATCTCTATACCTGCTTTTTAACTCCATTAATTTTTAAGAAACATAAAAATAAATTTTTTTTTCAAATGTACTCCTAATTTTTATTCTCAAAAGCTATGCAAAACCTTTGATTGTTTATTTATTATTTTATAAATTTGATCAATAAAATTTTTTGTCAAGAATTTATAACCATCGAAATGAATTTAATATATCAATTTATGTTGTCAAGAATTATCTACAAGAATAACTAAAACAAAACAAAAAAAACAAAAAGCATTTTATCAAGACAGTGATTTTTTTTATTTATTTTTCTTTCTAAAATCATTCATTTTACACTTTTACTCATGAACGACAATTTTATCCCCAAAATACCCCCGGTGTTGGCCGCTCGCTCGCTCGCTCGCGGGCTCTGTCTCTGCGAGCGCACGAAACGCAGAGGCAGAATAAGAAGAGCAGCCTTGCTAAACGGGAACCAGTGGAATTTTAGGCTGCAATTTGTGGCCAGGTATCGATTGGAAGTCCCATAAAATCTGTTTTTGGCTTCAATCTCTACTCTTTTTCTGGTATTGGGAAGCTCACCTCAGGCTTTTTGAAGGGTTAGTTACTTTAGTTTTGGCTTGAATTTCGGCAATTTTCGGCTCTGATACGATATTATCCCCCCAGTTTAAGTTGAATTGAATTTACTTACACTTTAATTTGCTTGTGCTGTGTAACATTAATGGTTAAGATCAGAGTACTTTAAGTACCACTATTGAAGCACCTTAAGTATGATAGGGCTGCAGCCTGTGTTGTGTAACTTTAATAGTTAAGATTGGAGTACAGGAGGTATCATTATTGAAGCACCTGAAGTGTGATAGGGCTGCATCCTAATTAAGCTTCTTTGTTGTACCGGCTATGTGAATTTTTATCTACAAAGCTTTGTTATGAATGTCAAATTTCCACCTGCTCTAAAATCTTAACCTAATAGAGAGAGGTTTAATTTATACACTTAACAATAAAACTTTAATGATAAAGATACTTTGCCCTCTTACTCTCCGCGCATTCTCTCACTTCACCTGAAAAGAACGATAATAAGGAAGAAAGGCACTACACCAAAAAGAAAAATATTTAGTTTTTCTAGTCGTCAATGATTAAAGTCCTGCACCTTGATGAACTTCCACATTTATTGTGCTCTTATTTTCTGTAAATCTTGAATTTTTTGAGTTTGTTAATATCTGCCTTCCATGGTTCAGTTGAGGTCTGGAGCTTCTATGTGATTCTGTGAAGATTAATCATGTTATTAGGGATTTAGCTTGGAATTGCTGAAGATTTTGGACATTTCCCAGGTATTTACCCTTTTCTTTAATCAACCATGGAGGCTTATAAGAGATGGGTCCGAAGAAACAGGGACTATGTACACTCTCTGGAGTCTCTAGCCAATGTAAGTTCTCTTTTATTGGCATTAAGTATGGTATTGCCCAGTTTCTGCAATGAAAGTTTACATGCACATACTTCTCTCTATTTTATTCTTTTAAAATGTTTTGTTGGGTCAGCTTCCGAAGCTTTCAGCTTTGCTTGTTTGACATTATTTGAGCTATTCTTGGTGTGTACACTTTTTATCTTCAGTCCTGTTTTCTTGTATCTGCTTTTCTTGATTTTCATTTTCATTTGTCAGGAACAACATGATCACAATGTTTTCTTGTCTATTTAGTTTAAACTCAATTGAGGATTTTAGTAGCTTTAGATAATATTTCTAGCTGTCCAATTGCCAGTAGGTATGGTCATAAGGCGTCTAAGGCGAGGAAATCCGTCAGGCAATGAATATGGTTCAGCTCAATTACACGTACAATATATCTTATGAGTTTCTGATTGTCCTTCATTAGTTTTGTCCTGGACAAATGCTTAGAAATTATGACTTGCTGTGTGGAAAGACATGTTTTTATTTTATACTCCCTTTTTCATCCCAAGAGAATAAGACCCCAATAAGAAAGTATATATATAAAACTTTATTAGTATTGGAACTAGATCTGAAAGCAGGCTCAAATGTTGCCTTCCAGGTACAGCAGTTTTATAAGTTCATTGCATTTTGAAATTATTTGATCCTTGCTGCACATTGTAGTCTTATCTATGATTTCTCATTGGATTATTTAAATTGTCTGTTCAGGGGATGACATGGCTTCTTCCTGAACGGTTTTCTGAATCAGAAATCGGTCCAGAAGCAGGTTTTCTCAAACTTTGGTAACACTAGCTTCTTCTTGTTATTTGAAAATGCTACTACAGTGAAGAATGAACTTTTACAGTCTGAAATAATGGGTAACAATCTAGTGGCTAAAAGTGACAATGTGTATTTCAGTATATGATTCTTACTGTAGCCTTTGTGCTGTGATGTTATCCTTCTTCTTGTGGGGTTCTGGGTTGGGTGGAAGTGAATGAAAATTTTTTAGTCATAATCTGCAGTTGCAGTGTGCATAAAATTATTTAGGGTAGACCTTTGTTTGTACTTGAAGTTCATGTTTTTTTTTTTTTTGCTGGAAATTGAAGTAGATATTCATCTCTGTATTGCTACATTTGTTTGCAGTGACCTCAATTTTGGGCATAATGACTGCCATTAATGATTATATCATTGATACAACTCCAGCCCAAACAACTGGTCGTTCTGAGCCTTCTTCCTCTCCTTACTCATTGTGCATAACTTTGCTTAAGGACCTGGAAACATTAGTTGAAGTAGCAGCACAACAATTTTGTGGCGATGATAAAAAATGGAACTTTATTGCTGCCACAGAGGCTATCAAGTAATTGACCTGTTACTGAGGAATCCTTTCTTTAAATATCTGCATTTTCCCATTATTAATTGAACTTTGGTTTTGGATAATTTCAGGGTATTTGTTAGGATAGCTATGTTGCGGAACAGTGGATATAAAATGCTTTTGCAAGGAGGGGAGTCAGTTAATGTTAAGAAAGGTTCTGCTTTAAGTAACTCCCAAGAGAGACAAGGACACTTTGCTAATATTGGACGACAATGTGGCCCTGTTAATTTCAGTAATCATTATGGCCAAGCCCAGTGGAATCTTGAAGGCAGGGCATTGTCTGCTTTGAGCAGGTTTGGTGAAAATGCCAGATTGGCATCTGAGCCGATGTGGTTGCATAGGGTTCAACCTGAGCAGGCACTCATGGAGCCAATAAGTAACTTTCCCTTTTTGTTTTCATTTTTTGGGTAGGATGAGCTGTTAGTGGACATGTGATGAATTTCTTTTTACAGCTGCAGTTAATGAGAAACCTTCTCTTTCAACCCTCTTGTCTGAGAAGGGCATTCCTGGGGGCTTGTTTTTGATGGGAGAAATGATGTTCATCATAAGACCTCTTCTTTATGTGTTATTAATAAGAAAATATGGCACTCGGTCATGGTTTCCTTGGTTTACTTCATTGGCTGTGGACCTCCTTGGAAATGGTGTACTTTCATATATTACAGTATCAAGGTCTGGCAGGAAAGACCCGTTCTTTCATCTGTCCAACCATGAGGCTGACGAGGTTTGTATTATTTCATATTGTACTATTTAATTGTTAGCTTTTGCATCTTTCAAATGCTAAGGGGATTTTTACCTCTCTGAATGTGCTCTTGGCAGTTGGCACCCACACAAACAGTTTTCCCTGGATATCATAAATGCTTGGTATAATCTTATGTTTGACTCATGTTCTGGACTTCCCCTGTCCATATTTCAGGGGTTGGGCTTGCGTCTAGGTTTTAATTTTCTTGTTCGGGCATTTTTAATGACCAAAAGAAAGGATGATTCTGCTGCTCAGTTTTATTACCTAAGATAGTCTGCAATTTTTTGTGCTGCAGCTGAGAAGGCGGAAAATCTTGTGGGCACTTTACCTCATGAGAGATCCCTTCTTTACCAAGTATACACGGTAATATGTACTTTATATCGGTCACTCTTGAATTTTGATTCTCTTTCTTTTCCCCGAGGGTTGATGGAGAATATAGCTTTTCTGGAGTGAAAGTTTGAAATGCTAATATATGCCATGTTATTTCAGCGTAAGACTTGAACGTACACAAAAAACGCTGGAACCTGTTCCTATTGTCGGGTTTCTTGCAGGTATCCTTTTGCAGTTATTTCGAATGTTATCTTTCTCATTACTTCATCCGTTTCCTTCACAAGGACACTTATCTTCTACTATGATGCAGAAAAACTTATCGAACTTCTTGTTGGAGCACAGACGCGCTACACCTACATGTCAGGTTCTTGAGATTTTAGGCTACATGTCAGGTTCATTCTGTTTGTACTGCTGAAGCATCCAAAGATGGGAGGTGCCGATTAATAATGTTTCCCACTATAGTTCCTTTTTAGCTCAAATTGCTGCATAAATTGTTGATATCCCTCTGTTTAGCTTACACATACTTTAAATGATATGAATTTTGCAAAACACCCCTCACTGTGGAACAAAGGATTTAGCAGGTATTCCACAAACTAATGGCACACTTTTCGTTGGAAATTGTTTCTTCTTTCTTGGGTCGGGGGGCATGAAATAAGGTTTATGATGTTGCAGTTCATTCTCCTTCGTAGAGGGCAAAGAAAGAGAAGAGAAAGAATGCCTAGGGCCTGTCTTTTGAATGCCTGCTCTCTGAGCCAGTAATTTGTATTGTACCATTGCTCCCTTTGTGGCTTCATTCTTCTGGAAGTTATCCTTCTGCCAGTTACATTTATAGATTCAAGTTTTTCATTTTCTTTAATTATTATTATTTTTTTTAAATATCAGGGCTTAAAAAGAATGGTTGAAAAATGGCAATAATTTAGTTTCTAAATCGTATGGGTGGAAAAAAAAAAATGTGATTCAACTCCTAATTTTATTTTTGTTTTCATTTTTATCATGGCCTAAAAGAATGGTGAGTTGTAAATTTAACTAACGTTTTTTAAATCCTTTCAGTAAGGAAGTAAAGATGGATCACTTTGTTATATAACAAGAAATAGAATATGAGGTAAGCTTAAAAGTTTTTGCTAAGATCAAATGAACACAAAGCCTAAAGGGTGGAAAGTAGGCCATGCTCAAAAGCCAATACCAGGACGACAAAAACACCTCCTTTATAAACATAATGATGATTACGTACCCAATAGCAGAGGTAACATCGAAGGGTTGCTGAGGAGGCGATTCGGAGTACTATTAGATTAGTTGAAGACCCCAAAAAAGGTTTGATGATGGCTGAGAATTGTTGTCTGGCGTGTGGAATTGTTGTCTTGCTTGTGGACTTGAGTTGGAAACGTTGAGCCTTGAGGCATTGATGAAAGAGGGATAAGAGAAAATAGAAGAGTTCAGTGAATAACGAAGGAGTGTCTCGATCTTCCACGAGTCTCATAGGAGAGTCAATTCTTTACCTTCAGTACATCACACATAGCAATGGCAAGTGGGTAGACCAGCCCGTTGGCTGCAAAGGCCTGTGAATAGTAACTAAACCTGGCCCGCGATCTTCTTCCTAGCTTGTGCAATTTCATAGTTTCCAAAATCTGTCCAATCGGACAAAACCATCAAAAGCTTGTGAACCGTCGAACTAGCCCTTGGCTCGCCTCAATCCAGTCTGTAGTCCTTTCTTTCCCTGTAGGCTATTTAATCTTTTTGTTTTATATCTGAAAATTTTCATTTTCATTTTAATTGTAATTTTTTTTTGGAGTTTTAAGTAAACAAGTCTTACTCGTAACTTAATAATTTGTTATTAATAAAATTGATAAGGGTCAATGTCAAATCCTATTCCCTTTAATTAACTTTGTTTTTAGTCAAAATTGTTTAAAAAGGATTGTTTTTTAATAAAAAGTCATACAAAATTATGCATCTCTATGTTTTCTTAGAATGATTTGAAAGTGTTTATAAATTATTTATTTAAATAGATAGTCTAATTTAATGAGATTTAACTTTAAAAATGATTTCATATCAAGTAATGATAAGATATGTTAAAGACATGCATAGTGAATGGAACGTCAAAACTACTCTTTTTGAGGTTCAAAGGTGTTATAGTAAGGTTAAAGTCAAACTGTACCAACTTTTGGGAGCAAATGTGCAATGAACAAATGTTCCAAATCTTTGTTATCATTATCTAAAAGTATTCTTGAAAGTTTTTAATATATATATATATATATGTTTATTTATTTTTTTATATAACAAAATTGTTATTATAGTCAATGGAATTGAAATTATTTTAAAACTCTAGTTAAGTATTTAATTGTCAAAGTTAATAGTTAATTTTTTTTTACATATCATCAAGGCAAGATTTTATACCCATATGTTATTTTCATCCAAGTGTTATTATATTTGCTTGTTAATTATTTTTTGAAGTGGTTTAGATTGACAAGATTTTAAATATTCAGTGGCAAAAAAATTTAAAAAAAATGTGAAATTAATGTTGAGAGTGGGATTTGAACCCACGCCCTTTCGGACCAGAACCTTAATCTGGCGCCTTAGACCAACTCGGCCATCTCAACTTCATGAAAAATTTTTTCACAACTTTATTACTTCTTTCATATGGAGATTCTATCCATATTTTATATAATTTGAGGTCGTCATATTATGATTGTTTTTCCTCTTTTATCATTCGACAAGAAAAGATTTTCGTGGATAATCAACATGGAATTTTCTTTGATCTAGTTATTTTTTAAAATTAATTAGCCGTTTATTATCAGAATATTTTTTGAGGTCACTCCTCCTTGTATTTTTCATAGTAGACAATCAACTCTCCCGTACATTAATTGGATTTTTTTTTCCAAGAACTTCGTGAGCTGATCTTTGTCTCTGTTATGTTGAAAGTTCTTTCAAAGTGCAAGTCTCTGCTTGACAAGTACAACCCCTGAGCAGCTTGCTTTTGCGCTTCAGTGATTTATTCATCCTCTGGGAAATCTTGGTTTACCGGTGGCAGAAGTAATTCTCATTCTCGCACTGTCTTTTGAGGTTCATAAGCCTAGTCTTTGATGAGGTTAGATTAGATCAGTCTATTGTTCAATCAAACAGTTTTTAGCGATCCAGTTCAATAATCAGTTGAATAATCTAGCTGCCTGAGTGTTTTCTCTAATGCTCTAAGGACTTTGAATAAACCCTAGTAATTTTCTTGTTGATGTTAGCACGTTTTTTATTTTGCTCTTGGAATTGTTTCATGCAAAATAAATTGCAGCTCTTCTCCGCTATGGAAACCATTGATGGTAATTGTACAACATCAGTGTTGAGCATTAACACATTAGTGCGGCAGTGTCTTGTTTCTTCCGTCAAGTTTTATGCTATCCTTATATGAAAAAGGTCCATTCCAGTTTACTGTAGTTTCACTTCTGACTCAGGTTTTAGCTCTTCCCTGTTGACCCTTTGCATATAGAATCATGATCATGCAGTTGCTAAGTTTTTTATTCTGATTAAAAAGATGTTATGTGCCACTGGAAAATCTTGACTTCCTTGAAAACATGAACTAGTAAGTGCATTAATTACTGCTGAATGTTGTTTCATTGTGTATTTCCAGCATGGAAAGTGTTGTACCACCAATTCCATGGATAATTTTGAAATGTTTCCCAACAGCGTGACAGAATGTATTTAGTTGATTCATTTCTTTTTCATTTCAGGCTAGAGTTCTTCCTACTTGAAGGTCTTGCTTCAACTACGATGACTTCGTCGATGCTAGTTTAAGAGAGGGCTTATTTTCTCAGACACATATCATGCTCGCCATAACTCTTGTTTTCTCTCTGCTCACCATGAAATGTTTATTACTTTTGCAGTTTTAGTTATATAAGTTAAGAGGATCTTCAGAAATGTTTTCAGCCATGCAGAGCAGATGTCTCAGGTTCGAAATATTTTCAAGAACTTTCTGATTTACAATTATTAGTGTGGCAT
>JAWZTD010000137.1:2875645-2910323 GCA_035221335.1 Echites panduratus | reverse complement strand
AGGTTCATTCTAATTTTTCATTTAAAGAATAATTTTTATAAAAAACTATCCAATATTTTTTAATATTTGATAATCAATTCACTGTCAAATGATTAGGGGCAGAAATGTAACGGGCTTGAACAAAGATTAAACTGATGGAACTACGTTTTTAAGCGGCAGACCTATTTCTGACTCGATAGGCCCATTTTTAATTTGTTAAAGGTTTTAAATTTGAAGTTTGGAATCCCTGGCCCAATTTACTTTCACTTTGTAGTAACAAGGCCTATACCTCCTCCACTTCCAAAATTTCGAGCCACACACTGACGGTATTTTAATTTTATTACTCATCTTATATAAAAAATTATATCATTTCCATCAATTTAATTTGTAGTGATGATTTTATGTAATTTAAGATGTTAATTTTTAAATTAAATTAAAGAGGTTGTTAATGGTTTTTTTATTGAAATTTTTATTTATTTTTTATAAATAAAATAATCAATTACAGATAACAAAAAATATAAATAAGAACATTCAATCTTGAAAAATATAATTTTTTGTGATGTTTGATTTTTTAGACTATAATTAACAATTTGATTATTTGTGTTCTTGTTTAGTTCATAAATATAATATATATAAGTTTGGAATTCTTAGAATTTAGAATATTTTACATTTTATTAATTCAAATAGATTAAATTGAAGAACGGCCAACGAGTGAAAATTTTTCTTACTCTTTTATTTTGTTGTCAAATTCATATTTTTTGTATTATTATAAATATTTTTTAAAAAATAAACATCTTAAGAAAAACTAAAAAACTGAGAAAACTTTCAATAATAATAATAAGCTCTCTTCCAAAATGATGTCATAAGCAAATTCAAACTTGTTAAGAAATTACTGGGTTTTATTTGGTAAGCGAGTCACAAATCTGGTTAATTTGAATTGAATTGGGCCAAACAACCACCCAACACTTTCAATTGGGCCTTAAACTTTTGAATTCGGAACTCTGTTCCCTTTTTCTATATATACAGCCAGGTTATCCTTTTTCACTTCTAAGGGGTTTTAAGCTAGCCTATAAGATAAGCAGTAGTTTGGTTTTCTAAAGAGCTATACTCGAGACTCTTAAAATGTTCTGGAAGTCCATAAAAAAAAGTTGGGCTGCTTATTCCGGAACCAACCTTAAGGAAACGGGACAAAAGCTCCTGTCTATTGTCCCTATGGAAAAGGAAAAGGAAACATTTGGGGTCCAAGGTTTTTTGTGGGAATGGCTGGAATGTTAACCGGTGGGGTTAAGTTAAGATAAAATAAAATATATCAATTTATTCAACTGAACTAATAAAATAAAATTATTAATTTATATTAAATTCGGTTGGATTTTATTTAACTTAAATAAAAAAATTAAAATAACAACTAACTATAAAACATTAAAATAATATGCTATTTGGCTTAATTTCAAGAATATTATTATATATATATTTACTGTCAATATTTTCCGAAGTTTCCTTGTTATATTAATTAAGGAATTTACCTTATTCAGGAATCTGATGTATATATATCTTAAGGAATGATATAATGAAGAGGGGCAAACACTTTTCTCTTATTTTTCTTTGAACTTTTCATAGTATCAAAACAATGGCCAATTCATCGAAATAAGGGGAAAATCTTTCAAATCTAATTTTCTCTCACTTTGAATGACAATCCTGGTAATATAATTACTCATGTTCAATTGAGAGAAGAGAATTATTATGAAGAGAATCGTGATCAGATTTGGCAAATTGTAAACAGAATTTGCAACTCAAAATGATTTGGGATGAATTGTATAACTATGAAAAGATACCGGAATGTAATTGGGCTGGATCTAAGTGCAAACTAACTACCATCTTGGAAAGAAAACGAGAAGAAGAAAGGGTGCATCAATTCCTAATGGGTCTAGATGAAGAAGGTTATGGTACCGTGCGATCCAATATACTTAGCACCAAAACTTTACTGAATTTGAATCGAGCTTATGTCATGACTGTGCAATAAGAAAGGATGAGAACTATAACTCGTGCAAAATAAGAAAGAGGGAATTCAATAAGCTTTGCAATGCGAGCAAGAAGTCGAAATTCATGGGGGGAACAAAAGATAGAAATGTGGTGTGCATAAATTGTAAATAAGGACATGGTGCAAAGACTTGATTTTAATTAATTGGGTATCCAGAATGGTGGAGTAACAGACCAAGAACAAAAGGTTTTGGACTTGAATCTCATGCACGGCGGGGACTGCTAAGGCAAATGCAGCTCGAATTTTGAGTGCACCAGATAGGGGCCTGAATGATGAACAATGGGCATCTTTAATGAGATTGTTGAATGCTAATAAGATTAGCACTAATGAGAGGTTGATGGGTAAGGAAAATGTATTATCTTAGATCATTGATTCAAGAGATTCCAATCATATGACTAGTGTGTATTCATGTATAAGATTTGTAAGAGACATTGTTCCATACCCGGTGGGGTTACCAAATGGGGTGGAGATTATGGCATTGAAAAAGGAACCCTTTGTCTTAGAAAATAATTTATATTGCATAACGTTCTTTTTGTGCCAAATTTAAAATGCAATTTGATATCTGTCTCTCAACTTCTTAGAGATTCATTCAATTAACTGACAAAATTTGTGTTATATAGGACTAAAGTTCGAGGAAGTGATTAAAGCAGGTGAACAAGGTGAAGGGCTTTATTTTCTCAAAGGAGCAACTTTGGTTCAAGCCTGCAAGATGAGTGGAGTTAATTCTATTAAGCATTGGCATAGGAGGATAGGACACCTTTCTTCTAAAATCCTAGAATTGATTAATGAAGTAGTGTATAAGAATAAAAATGATAATAAGGTTTGTGATGTTTGTTTAGAGCTAAGCAAACAAGAGAAATATTTTCTTCTAGCGATAATAGAGCCAAAGAATCTTTTGATTTAATTCATTTTGATTTATGGGGACCCTATAACGTTCCAACTTCTTGTGGAGCAAAGTATTTTTTGACCATCATAGATGATTGTTCTCATGCTGTTTGGATATATTTGTTGAATGGAAAAAGTTGAAGTATGTCTTGTTCTTAATAAATTCATGGCAAGGATTCAAAGACAAATTTAGAAAATAATGTTAAAATTGTGCGAAGTGATAATGGTAGTGAATTTATATGTTTGAAAGAATATTTTGATAAGATTAGGATTGTACATCAAACTTCATGTGTTGATACTCCTCAACAAAATGGGCAAGTGGAGAGGAAGCATCCCTATATCCTGAATGTGGCAAGAGCATTACGATTTCAAGCAAATTTGTCCCTTGAATTCTGGGGTGAATGAATTCTTACATTAGGTTATTTAATTAGTAGAACTCTATCTATCATATTGAATGGTAAAAGCCCTCATGAGATTTTATCTAGACAAAAACCATCTTATCAGAGTATTCGAACCTTTAGATGTTTGTGTTATAGTTACAATTTGAACTGAGACAGTGATAAGTTTTCTAGTCGAAATCTAAAATGTGTTTTTGTTGGGTATAATTTTAATAAGAAAGCTTGGAAATTGTATGACATGGAAATTAGAGAATATTTTATTTCTCGTGATGTTGTGTTTGTTGAAACTGGTTTTTCATTATCAGGTATGGAGGTTGTTACTGCGGATTCAAATGTGTATGAAGCATATGATTGGAGCACTAGTATTGAAGATAACTATGATGAAGAGGAGTACTACATTGCAGATGTTAGTACTGAAGAAGGAAATATAGAGAATGAAGTTGTAGCCGAGGATAACGAGTTTGGTGCCATCTATTCATTTGAAGGACAATGTGACTCATGCTGTTAAATCAGGTCCCATCCGTATGGCCATCAGTCCAATCAAATTCATCAAGTACTCTCTATCCTATAGCAAATTATGTCAGTTATGATAAATTGTAGTTTGTGAAGTTTCGATTTTTTTGTGACAAATATAACTGTAGGATATGAACAATTACATATGCAGAAGCTGCAAAAGAAATATGTTGGAGAGATGCAATGAAAAAAGAAATTCAAGCTCTTAAGGATAATTGTCCTTGGACAGTGGTTCATCTACAAAAGCAATTGGAAGCAAATGGGTCTATAAGATTAAATACCAATATGAAGGGAGTGTAGAACGTTTCAAGGCGAGATTGGCGATCCTTGACAATGATCAAGTTGAAGGATGGATTATCATGAGACTTTTGCTCCCACAGTTAAGATGATTATTGTACACACTTTCCTTGTCGTTGTTACTACAAAGAGCTAGAATTTGCATCAAATGGATGTGCAAAATCAGTTTTTTCACATTGATTTGGATGAAGAAGTGTACATGAAAATGTCTCATTGGTTTTACTTCTAGTTCACTGGGGAAGGTGAGTAAACTACAAAAGTCTTTTTATGGTTTTCGTCAAGCACCTCGGTGTTGGTTTGTGAAGTTGGTAGCCTCTTTGAAAAAGTTAGGTTTTCAACAATCAAGCTTCGATTACTCCTTTTTTTCCATTTTGAGAATGAACAATTCAGATGAATATTTTGATTTACGTTGATGACCTTATTATCTCGAGCAATAATGATGTGATGGTTCAACTATTTAAATCAATGCTTTCATATGAAGACTTGGGCAAGCTTAAGTATTTTCTAATGATTGAGGTGACTAGGCATTTTGTAGGTTTGTTCTTTTCTCAAGGGAAATATTCATTGGATATCATTTCCGAAACTGGTTTGTTGGGAGTTAAGCCGACCACAACTCATCTTGAGCAGAATCATAAACTTGCACTTTTTGCTAGTCCAGTTTAAAAGATCCAATCATTTACAGGCGATTGGTGGGTCGACTTATTCATTTGACCATCACTGGTCCTGAGTTGTCTTATTGTGTTCATATTCTAGCTTAGTTCATGCAGCAGCAGAAGCAAGATCATTTCGAAGCAGCTCTGCTTGTTGCTCACTATTTGAAAGGCAATCTAGGACAAGGGAATATTTTTAAGTGTCAATCGTGATATGAAGTTGTATGGTTATTGTGACTTTGATTAGGCTAGTTGTCTTTTGACTTGACAATCTTTGATAGGGTATTTCATTTTCTTAGGCAAACGAAGAAGTAGCAAACTATATCTCACTTTTCTATTAGAGTATCAGTCTATGGCTACTATTACTTGTGAATTGAAGTGGTTAAAAGGTTCGTTGAGTTCTCTTGGTGTTGAGCATTTTAGACCTGAGTATTTACTATGATAATCAAGTACCGTTATACATTACTTTTAATACAGTATACTACGAATGCACGAAACATATTGAAGTTGATTGTCATTTTATTAGTGATGAAATTAGCTCTGAAAATATTGTCACCAAATATGTTCATACTTTAGTTCAACTTGTTGATATTTTAAAGAAGGCTTCGAGAAAGGATAAATTTGATGTTCTTCTATACAAGTTGGGCATTCAAGATATTCATGCTCCTACTTGAAGGGGGTATTAGGCTTATAAATTTGATGTTCTTCTATATAAGTTGGGCATTCAAGATATTCATGCTCCTACTTGAAGGGTTTATTGTGTATATATTTATTGTCAATATTTTTCGATGTTTTCTTGTTGTACTAATTAAGGAGTTAATTTAGGAGTTTATCTTATTTAGGAATCTAATGTATATATTTCAAGAAAAAAAAAAGGTTGAGACCCCAACCCTAAGGACCCCCAAGATCTCGCCCCTATGACCCCTTGGAAATGTAAATCGAGGGATGTGCCTCAACTGACCAGGGTGTGAAAGCTTATCCTTTAACTCCCGCTTGCAAGGAGCCAAACCTGCCAACCTGAACGAAGCTGAACATTACATTCACCTTCACCCTTTGTCAGATGAGCTATGCTCCTTAAGGAATGATAAGGAAGCGGGGCATACACATTTTTTCCATTTATCTTTGAACTTTTCATGTACATAATTTATTCGGTAAGTTTCTAATTTTCTTTTAATTAAATAATATATCCGATTTTTAAAAAATTTCATCGAATCCAATTAAACAATTTAATTTAATCTATTCTAAATGCATAGAATTGGATTTCCTCACCCTTTAGACAAAGCTTGTGGTGTTTCGATAAATGCCCACCAAAGAACGCAGCATCAGTCAATTCCAATCCAATCCGTCTAAATGCATTTTGCTATTTTTGGAAAGACTTTGGCAAATCGTTCTCTACCTTAGCCTAGTTTTCACCTACTTACTGTTTTAAGATCCTCCCATTTCATTTTGAAATTTGTAAGAAAAAAAAAAATATAAAAATATAGTATGATTGACGGATAAAAAGACCTTTTATCTAAATAAGATGTTTTTTTATTCTTCATAAAGCATATCTCCGGTATTTTATTTTTTTAAGTAATTGACATAAAAAGGAAAGTATGTTACTCAATAGAATAAGTATCCCTTTTAAAAACTTAAAAAAACTATGTCTTTTTTTTCTTTTTCTTTTCTTATGCTAAATATATAATTTTAAAGATAAAAACATCTTCATTTAATAACTCTAGATTGATGTTTGGTTTATTTTTATTGTGATTCCATGATCAATTCCATTAATTTTTTTTAATAAAATGATATTCGAGTCAAATTCAAGTATGTACATTAATTTTAATCACATGAAATGTTTGGTTTATGTGTTTAGATTAGGAATAGAAATTCTTATGGAATAGTTACTCTTGATTTATGAGGAATAGTGATTCCTTTATCAAAGTTAGGAATTGATATAATAAAAAAAAAAAAAAGGAGCTACACATATCTAAAAACATATATATGCCATATTTTATTATTATCGAGATATTAGATAAATATTTTTTTACTATGTATTTTTTTAATATTAATTTTATAATCTTCATCTTAAGTGTTTTTTTCCTTTCAATATTTGGTTTTTTTAAAATTATGCAAATTCTCTAGAATTTTAGTGTTTTTTTTTTAATTTTTCAGATATTTTTTTATACAAATACATTAAAATTATTTTCTATGACATTTTGATTTTCTTAATATATAGATTTTTTATGAAAACTATAATACTTTTGCATTTGCAAAAATTTCTTTTTTCCTATTCGATTTAACCAAACCAAAAAATGAATCATCATCATTTCAATTCTATTCCTCATGTATTTCATTCTCTGCCAATTTTATTTTTTATCAATTCCACTACACCTAACCATACTCCACGTAACAGATTAGTGAATCGAATAGAATTACTCCCAAATGTGAAAGAACCTTAATTGATAATTCTTTCTAAAAATATCAAAATATATAAATAACTTCTTTTGATCAATTTATATACAATACTATGAAACTTTAAATATATTTTAAAAAAGGAGCAGTCCATAAATAAATGACATCAAAGAGATCCATTCAAAGTCTTTAAACTAACCGCAAAGCCGCAGAGTCAGTCAGTCCAGTCAAAATGGTGGACAAACACTCCCGAATATTCCGCTGGCATAATAATTGTCTCAAAACCCACTCCACCGTAATTTCCTTCCAGCCATAAGCCCGTTCTCGTCATTTCATAATCCCAACCTACAGTCAATAAAACCACCGTCGGATAAATGATGATGACCTATCCACGGCTCAAAATCCAAGTTTGACCGAAAGTACAAAAAATGAGGGGCTGATTGGAATGATTGGCCTCTAATCTATGACTTTGACTATTGGAAAAAGTGGAAAATTTGAAAAAAATTTTTTTACAAAATATTTCAAATATTTTACCACAATTTTTAATTTCTTTTTTTTGTGGTGTCCCTTTCTGTTTAACCCTCCAAAATAAATTTTCTTCAAATTTCTTTATTCTACTATTTGTGTTTGTTTCTGTTGCTCCGTGGAATTTCATTGAGCTGCACACAGAAAGAAAGGAGGGGAGGAGAGAGAAGAGGAAAAAAACCTTTTTTTTTTTTTCTTCTCTTCTTCTTTTATTTCTCTTTCTCTCTCTTTACTTTGCTTTTCTTTTTTTCATCATTGTTTGTTGAAGAAGGACTTCCAAATTGATATTTAGAGAGAGAGAGAGAGAGAGAGAGAGAGAGAGAAAGAGGAGGAGGAGGAGGGAGAGGAAATTGTTTTCTTCTAGTTCTGGTTTTGTTTTCCCTTCCTTTCCTTTTCTTTCTAGCTAGGGTTTCAATTGCCTGGGAAGGAGGAGGGGGAGAGGGTAGAAGAAATCAGAGATGAATGTGATGCGTCGGATCAAGAGTATTGCTTCTGGCCGTTCTTCTGTTTCAGATCCTGTAATGTCCTTTCCTTATCCTTTTCCCCTTAACATGATTATTATGTTTTATTTTATTTTTTTTTTACAGAAAACCTGAAAGGTTAGACAGGAGGATACAGGCTTTGATCGTCTGAAAAATTTTCTCTACTTTTGTTTCGATATTTATATGGTATATATATTTATGGTAAAACGGAGTTCTAGTTCTATTAATTAATTATTACTTTTTTTTAAGGAAAGGTTTCTCGATTTCTTTTTGGATGTCTATTTGAGGTTTTCCTTAGTGATGTCCCCAAAAGACGTATCATTGCATGAGAGAGAAAGACGAAGGAAGCGAAAGGGGGAGATTGATGGCTGAATTTTTCTGTTTATGCTAGCTGTTTTTGATATGGGCTTCATTTGAGGCAACAAAATTAGAGTTGTGACCCATGTGCAGATTTCTATATTTTGTTTTTATCCTCTTTGTCATGTACCCAGACAAAGCTTGATTAGTTTGTCAGATATCCATTCCATGATTTTCATACTATTGACTTAAATTGGATCGGCGGTGGTATTTTGTGTTTTGAGTTGTACGAAGATCTCCTTTCCGGCAAAATATGTATACTTGTAGCATATTGTAATGTATTACTCATGTTAAAAGAAGTACATTATCTTCCTTGTGTAGAAAACTAACCTGATGATGCATGATGCTGCATTTTTCTTCTTTTTCTCAGTATTTCTTTGACAAATTTTGATTTGTTTTCTGCAGGCTGGGGATTCTAGCATAAAGAGGGTGAAAATTGAGCAAGAAGTGGACTGTAGGACTACTGTTGAACCAGAAACAGTGGATAAATGCACTACAACCTCGGGCCAAAATATGGCATCTACATCTGAGGAAGCTGCTGCTAGCACGTCTAATGTTTTACCCAGACACGAAAAATCTGGCTATGATGAACTTCCTAAAGAAATGCATGAAATGAAAATTAAAGATGATAAGTCCGATAGCCACGAGGAGAGTCTAAAGGTTAACATTTATACTTTGTCTTTAGGGTCATTGAGCTTTGAAAACTGTAGCATTCTTTTGCAACATTTACAAGACTTTAATTAGCAAAATACAGGCTCTGACTGCTGCTTTCATGATACAGGATATGGAGCCTGCAGTTGTTAGCGGAAATGGAACAGAAACAGGACAAATAATTGTAACCACAATAGGTGGTCGGAATGGACAGGAAAAGCAGGTAAATGTATTAATGTTTAATTGTTTATGGATTTTCTCATTTTTTTTTTCCTGAAGTGCCATGTGACATCTTGGAACCACTTTAAGTGATGAAGAAATTCCTAGTGCTTTTAATTGTTTTCTTATCTCTCAGTCTTTGTTCTTCTCTCCTGTTTTCAGACAATGTCTTACATGGCAGAGCGTGTTGTTGGTACTGGTTCTTTTGGAGTTGTCTTTCAGGTAATAACTTAAATGTGTAGGTGTATAGGAAGTTCCCTTTCTGTATTAGAAGCTGGCACTTCACCTTATCTTGATCCTTCTCCTCATAATCCACTTTTCATATTTTGACTTTCTAGGCCAAGTGCCTAGAAGCAGGTGAATCTGTTGCCATAAAGAAGGTGCTTCAGGATAGGAGATACAAGAACAGGGAACTTCAAATAATGCGCTTACTTGACCATCCTAATGTAGTTCAGATGAAACATTGCTTTTACTCTACAACTGAAAAAAACGAGGTGTATCTTAACCTTGTGCTGGAGTATGTATCTGAGACTGTCTACAGAGTTTCAAGGCACTACAGCAGAATGAATCATCATATGCCTGTGATGTATGTGCAGCTATATACATACCAGGTGAATTAGATAGCTTTAATTTTTTTTTTGTCTTTTCTTTCTTTTACATATTGGTGTGTTATTTTAGTTTTTTGAAAAGAAAGACTTTTGTTTGTTGATAATTGTTTATCTTTGTAGATTTGCCGTGCACTCAATTATATTCACAATGTAATTGGTGTATGCCACCGTGATATTAAACCCCAGAATCTTTTGGTAAGATTTCTTATATGTTCTCTTCTGTAACTTTTTGTTTAGTGCCATGTGTATCTGGATTAGAAGTCTTTGAAATGGAGTTGTGCTTGTAACTTTGATGTTGTCTATTTTTAAGAGCAGCGTTTATGATTGCCATGCTGAATTTCCATTCTGATTTTTGTTAGCATTTTGTTTTTGAGGCATCTGGTTTTGTAGTTTGAAAATTTTAATTATTGCAGGTTAATCCCCACAGTCATCAGCTGAAGCTGTGTGATTTTGGCAGTGCAAAGATGTTGGTATGTTTTATTCATTTCAAAAAATTTTCTTGGTGCCTCTTCCCATTTAATCCAAATTTATTCATTTTTGGAATTTGCGAAACCAAAAGCTGGCTCTTTTTATATATTTTTCTTTTTTTATCTTTACTCCATTGAAAAGTTATTTATATGCAAATACCTTCTGAATTTCATACTATTTTTCTCAGATACTCTTGAAAGTTTAAAGCTTTCTAGAACTGATATTCAATCCTTCGGAATTATCGAGATTTAAGTATAATTATATCTTGTGCAGGTGCCTGGTGAACCAAATATCTCATATATCTGTTCTCGTTATTATAGAGCTCCTGAACTGATCTTTGGAGCCACAGAGTATACAACAGCAATTGACATGTGGTCTGTTGGTTGTGTTATGGCTGAGCTACTTTTGGGGCAGGTAGATCTAGGTTTGAACTTTCCTGGCTGAATATAAAACTGTGTAGTTGTTGTAGTGTATTGACCACTGAATACTATTGTGGATGTATATTGTTTTACTTGAGATTCTTTGGGTTCATGATTCCTGCATTGCATTGTTAATGGAACTGCATTTTCATGGCTCTACATCTTGATTTTGTTCTGAAAGCAAGTTTTAAAGGCCGAGCTTTTAGGTTTCCATGTGTCCTTAGCTGTCGTATCATTGTTCTCAATATGCATTCTTTTCAACTCAATTTCTGCACTTAGGCCTGCTGATGCCTTTGTCCCATGTGACTTGGACTCCAAATTGTTCAAGGGCTATTTTATTTCTATTTATTTTTGGGGATGACATTTTTCATGAGGTGGACATATGTGAATGTAAAACTTTCTGACGTGATAAAATTTCATGTCTGCAGCCTCTTTTTCCTGGGGAAAGTGGTGTTGATCAACTGGTGGAGATTATTAAGGTAAAATGTGGATTATATTTATGTTTGGGCCTCTTTTTTTTTGCATCATTTGCAATTGTGTTTGATCTTATTTTTCATAAATGACAGATTTTAGGAACTCCAACAAGAGAGGAGATCAAGTGTATGAACCCAAACTATAGTGAGTTCAAGTTTCCTCAGATCAAAGCTCATCCTTGGCACAAGGTCAGTTGAGATAGATGTGGAGAATGGGGCCTTCCTGGCTCTTCTATTTTAAGTTATATTTGTTTTATTTCTCTTCTAATAATTGTCTTGGACTTTTTTTTCCTTAATTCTTTTCAATTCCTGGAATCAAAACAATTTCTGTCCTTGGTTTTAGCCAAGTAGAATAGAAGAGTTTAGAAGTCTTTAGACATTTTTTGTTTTATACAGGTGTTTCATAAAAGAATGCCTGCAGAAGCAGTTGATCTTGTATCAAGGTTGCTCCAGTACTCTCCGACTCTACGGTGCACTGCTGTAAGTACTTTCAAATTGGATGTTGTTGAAATAACTTTCTTGTAGTTTTTCTTTTGTTGTAATTCTTTCTATTCATTTTCAGCTGGAGGCATGTGCACACCCCTTCTTTGATAGTCTGAGGGAGCCAAATGCCTGCTTACCAAATGGGCGACCTCTGCCTCCACTGTTTAACTTCACACCTCAAGGTAGCTCTTCAATTGGTGTTGCTTGTCTTGTTGGGTCTTATTGGTTTTGTGTTGTTTCTGAACAAAGCTTGAATTTCTTGTAGAACTGTCTGGTGCGTCTTCCGAACTACGAGATCACCTTATTCCTGCACATCTGAGAAAATGAAATATTGGAGTCAACAGTGTAAATGGTTTTTTGGATGCTTTGTAACCCTTGTAAGAAGTTTTCCCTTGTTAATGATGAAACTAAAAAAATAAAAAAAGAGAAGTTCCTTCCCCCTTTTAGGGTTCCCTTGTCCTGAAGTCGGGGTATGATGGTAAAGGTAAAAAAGTGGTTCTTGAAGGACATGACAAACTAGAAATATAGAAACTGTTGGATGGCCTCCTGCAAGGAGAGAAGAAATACTTGGAGCATATGTTGTTCAAACACTGCATTACCCGGTCCCTATGCATCAACTCCCAGTAGATGAGAATTTTCAGCTGTTTTGGTATCTATGACTATGACAATATAAATGGCTCCCACCAAGTTTGTGTGCGTCCATAGCTGGTACAGTGGGCATCCACAAACAGGAAGTCATTTACTGAAATAGGATATTTGGCTAATGTATTTTCACTTTTTTCTTTTTTGGTAATTATGGCCGTCTTTGGCTTCTCCTTTTTTTGGTTTTAGTATATAACCCCATATGAATGTGAACGTCATGTATAATTTTTTTTGTTACCTTCATCTGAAATGCCTTTGTGTTGTTAAATTTGTGGATTGGAACCCGTGGTTAAATGTCTCCAATAGTGATGTCACTGGTGCTTTGTAAGAAAGTCGCCCGTTGCGAAGATTTGAGTACCGTTCTTCCAAAGCTATATGTTGCCACTCCCTCCCTCCCTCCCTCCCTCCCTCTTGTTTAACAATATAGGTTTTTTTATTTGTTTTATAAGTTATTTTATAATTAATAATATATAATTATTATTAGTTTTTCTTTTTATTCTTATCTATATTAGAATTATAGATATGAGAGATAAAAGATATTTTAAATATAATAAATATATATGTTATTTTTTAATTTAATAGTTAACATGTTATATTGGAAGTAGTATATAAGAACCTTATTAAAAAAAGAAAATTTTGGATTAAGTTTTTATTTATTTATTATTATTTATTTAAAATTAAATATCTCAATTTGATTTATATTCAATATTTGTTTTTGAATAATTTAAAATAGAAAATTTTATATTCAATTTTGTACTTTTATTGTTGGAATTTATATGAGAACTAAATTATTAATAGCCTTGGTTGAATTTTTTTTCTTCTTCTAAAAGATGGTATCAGGTACAAATCAAATCATATTAATAGACTTGGTGGCGAATAGCACTGTCCTTTTCTAAAATAGAGTGGGGGGGAAGGATTCGGTAGAAGCCACATTTTAAATGATTTGATCTGATCTGATCTCGGAGATGTGCGGGACACTTGAGAATTTAATAGCCGCTTTTTGTGATCAAGAAAAGAAGAGAGAAATTATTATGAAAGAAACGGAAGGGAGATGATTTATATTTTATACTATTTGCTTGAGAAATTTATGAAGAAAAGTTTTTTGTTTGGGTGCTGAAAATAAAAGGAGGAAAAATCATTTTTAGATATTATTTTCTTAAAATTATCAATTTATTAGCCCTATAATATTTTATATTTTGGCCATGAATATTCAAAAACATTTTTTTAATCTTTTAAGTTCTTTCAATTTCTTTTTTGGCAATCAGTTGGGTCCTTTTATTATGAAAATAAAGTTTTTTTAACCAAAGTTTTTATTATTTTCATTGGATTTTTTATATATATTTCATTTCAATAGGTTATTTTAGGAAAAATTAATGTTCACCCAAAAACTTGTTTTTTTTTTATTTAATCAAACTGGGCAAAAAACTTCTCCATTTACTTCCTCAAACCAATGTTTTTTAAATTATTATTTTTATTTTTATTCCTTTTTATTTTTCTTTTATCCTATCTTATTTATTTCACCATTTTCCCCTCTTTCCTTTCCTTTTCTTTCTTTTCTTTTTCTTTTTTATATTATTTGATTTCTTTCTTTTAATGCATTGATTTGAAGGTGTATAAATTAAATATTATTAAATTTTAATTTAAATATACTACAACCTATATAATAACAGTAATTATTAATTTCTTAAAAAAATTCTTCATAACATTTTAAAAACTATTTTTTTATATTAGATGACACTTTCAAATTAATGTATTTAAACACAAAAAAAATCTAATTAAAATATAACATCTAAGAATATTTTTCACATTCCTATTTAAGTTTGTCCTAATTCCGTTAAGTGTAGCTGAACTTATCTTTTAGTATTTAATTTAATAATAGGAAATTAAAAAAAAAAAAAAAACAATGATTGGACAGTTTTTTCGACCCTTTTCCAAATGGAGTTGGGTTGAATTACCCAAAAAAATCACATAAGGTGTTGGGCTGTTCTGGCCCGGAGTTTCTGAAAGCGCATCAATGAGGATGGACTGGAGAAGTTGAAAGGCTCGAGAGAAAGATCCAATTATTCATGGGAGCTATTTTTGTCCTTCCCGCACTCAGTCCTGTTTATTCTCTCAGAAATCATTCCCGTCATCATAAAATAAATAAATAAATCCCGGACACCAATTGGCAATAACCAAGTTCCGAAATCGTTATCACCTTCTAGGGTTTTCCAGTCCTAATTTCTCCTCCGGAAACTCTCTTTTGATGGCACCAAATTCTCTGTAGGTATATAACTGCATTTTACCATCAGATTTTTCAGAAATAGACATCCGGCGACCATGGCGACGCCGAGAACGCCCGAAGAGAACAATTTAGAAGCCAACGTCAGCGCTTCTTCCGGAGTTGATACGACCCCGCTGCTGAGTGAGCAGATCTTCCCAAGTCGACGCTTAATTCGTCGTCCACCGAGTCTACGTGGAGCTGCTCGCTTTCTGCGGAGGGCAAGCAGCCGCCGTATGATGCGAGAGCCGTCCATGAGGGTGCGGGAGGCTGCGGCGGAGCAAATCGAGGAGCGTCAAAGCGATTGGGCCTACTCAAAGCCCATTGTTATCCTGGACTTGTTGTGGAACATCGCCTTTGTGATCGTATCCATTTCGGTACTGATTATGAGCCGAAATGAGTCTCCTACAATGCCTTTAAGGCTATGGATTGTTGGATACGCTCTGCAGTGTGTTCTTCACATGGTTTGTGTTTGCGTCGAGTACAGGAGGCGATGGCTTCAGCGTAATTTACTGGGAAATTTCATGAGAAGTAGCCCTGTTGTCGGTGATCGATGGAGTAGCGGCAATTCAAGTTCGGGGAGTGATGTATTAGAGTCTGGGGATTATGTTTCCAATGCGATGCAAAGTGAGGACGATACCAGGTGATTCATTTTTAGTTAATATGAAAGCATATCATTCTTCATTTGGGTTATATTATATAATAGCTTCCTAATCAGACCTAAATGGGCACCTCTCATTATGTTTCTAATTACTAGATTATCTTAAACTGCTAGAAGTTATTTGGAATGCAAGTATGTTGGCTTGAATTATGTATAGTTGTACTATGATCGAGCTTAAAGAAATATGGAGACCAATGAAGCCATTTGAGTTTTAGATCAGTTTTGGTTTGTTTCTTTTTTCTCACAATTCCATGCAATAAAACATTAATATGTATCTACCTTTAATTCTCTGTACTGTTCCGTGTATATATATATATATATATATACATGCATGTGGGTTTTCGAAAGAGGATTAGCTTAATTATATTTTGTTAAACATAAATTGCATGCCTTGAGTGACGATGATACTTATGAAATTGTAATTTGGTATGACTTAGCTTGCACCGCATATCATCATTATTTTTTGAGTACTCAAATGATCTTGAAATGTCTACTATTGTTGTGCTGCATCATTTGTATCCTTAGATGAATGTGCTATTAGACTTCTGTGTTAATTTAAGAATTAGCTTCATTGGTTTGATTTGGAAGAAACTTATTATTTAGAGCGGAATGAAGATACCAGTTAGACTGTTTTCATGTCTAATTTTATCGAAGTTTTTTCTTGGATGGTGATCTAATTTTTTCAATCAGGGAATTATTTACTAGACTTCTAGCTAGTATCTGATAAAAGTAAATAGCAGATAGTTTTCTAATTGTATGGATGATTCTGTATGGTACCTGAAATTACTTATGTATGTTCAAATGAAATCTTGCACTTTTGTTTGTCTTGTTATCACTTGGTCGCTCTCTCCCTCACACTCAAAATCTGTTCTTCTGTGAATGTACTTTCATACTTTTCAATTGCCAAAATACCTCGTATTCTAAGCAGTGTGATGCTTAAGGGTATCCACAGTAGTACTATTTTCTGATTTTCAATTGACTCAACTGTGTTTTAAGCAAATGATTTTCACCTTTCATTTGTTTTAGTGTTGCTAAGCATTTGGAGTCTGCCAATACTATGTTCTCATTTATTTGGTGGATAATTGGGTTCTACTGGATATCTGCTGGTGGTCAACATTTGACAAACGATGCTCCTCAACTTTATTGGTTAGTTCAAACACATTTTGTTTTATAATGCAGATTTGGCTTTAGTATATTTTGTTTCTCTTTATTTTTTTTGCATGTTTTCTTGTGTGCAGGCTTTGCATTACATTTTTGGCATTTGATGTGTTCTTTGTTGTTATCTGCGTTGCTGTGGCATGCGTCATTGGGATTGCAGTTTGCTGCTGTCTACCATGTATCATTGCAATCTTATATGCTGTGGCAGATCAGGTAGTTCACATTATTGAAATTTCTTAATCTTCTATTAAATCTGTGTTATATTTCATGATTTGCATTATTGTTTGTTGAAGTGATTCACACTCCTAATTCTTATACTTGAAGATTTGGGATGGAGATAACTTGGGATCTCTGATGAGAAAACTTATAGCTAGAAATTAAGATGCCACTTATTCAATCTTCGATCGTCTGATTGCACATCTTTTCCTGGCCGTGTCTGATATCTTGATATAGGCCATGGATTTCCTCTTTTTTTTTTTTTTTATATAGGTGGGGGAGGTTTTGCATAGCTTTCAATGGCATGGATTGCCAAATCTTACCATTCTGTTTGCTAATTGAACTATGATTATATAAATGAATGCACTAGTGACTTGGAGCATGGAAGTGTTTTCTGAATTAAGTTGACCCTGAGGTTGATTGCTTTCAGACCATTCATTATTTATTCAAGAAATTATATTTTAAATTGCCTATTTCTTTTTGTGTAAAGCAGGAAGGAGCAACTAAGGAAGACATTGAACGGCTTCCAAAGTACAAGTTTAGAAGGATTGGTGATTTTGAGAAACAGAATGGTGAGATCCAAGAATCATTTGGTGGGGTAATGACCGAATGTGACACAGACTCCCCCGTTGAGCATGTTCTTCCGCTGGAGGATGCTGTATGTTCGATTTCCAGTTCTATTATACTTATATTTTCATTATCCCTTTTTCTTTTGCTTCCATTGCAAAAATCCATCTTAAATCCAGGGGTAAAGGACATCATACCACAGAATGGTTGGGAGGCCTTGCATATTAACAATTTATATTGAGTTTAATTGATTACCCATTTTACTCAATTGTGAGTTTTTTTTCCAATGGATTGTAGGAATGTTGCATTTGCCTCTGTTCATATGACGATGGAACTGAGTTGCGTGAACTTCCTTGCCGCCATCATTTTCATTGTGCGTGCATAGACAAATGGTTGTATATAAATGCCACCTGTCCTCTCTGCAAATTCAACATACTGAAGAATGGGAACCAAAGTGGCAGTGAAGATGCATAAATGAGTGGACATGGGTGACTCATGTCATTTTTGTTATGTGTTTGATCGCTACTGCCATCTTTTGGACATAAATCTAGAGGTTCCAGTGGACTTCTGTCCTGCTTGTACTGACCACTTGCTTTAATTACTTGCATGTAGTATATGTGGTTTCATTGTCGGTGACTGTATGTTGTGCGCTTTATAGTAGAAAGAAGAGAGATTCTTACCCTCCTCACCACATTTTATTTGGAAGTGTATCCAGTAGTCTGTATAAAAATCATTTGTGGATATAAAGAAAGGGAACTCAAACTCGTTTCGGTTTGAGGTGTGGAGTAAATAGTAATTCTAATGTGTTCGTTCGTTGTTGGGAAAATGTCATTTTATTTTATTTTCTAAAACGTACCTTGCATGGTAAATATATATCTACATTGGGACAAAAATGATACCGGAAATTGAATGTCTGGATAAAAATTAGTAATTGTTTTTATAAAAGAATTAATATTAGTAAGTTTAAAATGAATTATGTCATAAAATTTGTTAAAATCAACTGACACATTTAATTAAGGTTCTTGTTTTGTCTGGGTTCGTATGTTTATTTATTGCCGAGGTGAAAGCAGGGAGTTATCAGAGAAGCCAACCATCAATAAATAAAGAAGGAAAAAGTTATAAGACACCAGATACGTTACACCAGCCAGGAATCGACGGTACTATTCTACCACAAGAGCACGCTGGTAGTTGTGACAGCATCACCTCCCCAAGATTATTGAGCCTCTTCGTAATGTAAAAAATGATCATGCTCTATGTCACCTATTCTTTTAAATATTTCATTTTACCAAAATTTCAAAATTCATTGTAGTTTTCTTGATAGAAAAGAGAAAAAAACAGGTCAAGTCATTCTTTATGTTGCTCCATTAATTATTCTTTCTTGATTCAGTTTAACTGTGAACTGTCTTTCTCTCTATATATACACACACACACACACACATATATATATATATATATATGCAATTTAATTCAAAAGGTCCATTTTTTTTTTTTATAAAATAAGATTATTAATTTTGTTGTAAAAATTTTATGATATGTTAAAAGTCTATCTAGTAGTACAATTTACCATCACAAACCCAAAATATGAGTTACCATTTTACACAAATTAAGATTCTTTAACTACTTATTAAGACGAATAACAATGAGGCTAAGCACTGCTGTTTTGAGACCGGAGGGAATAGTCATTTACATTGGAAAGGACCTGTTCTCGTGAATTCAACATAGAAATTGAGACTAACATTTATGTAAGACATCTTACAAAAGATTATATTTTTCCACGGTATTAAAAGTAATGTCTTGGATACGTAGAAATAACATATTATATTATTGTATTAAGAAATTATATACATAGCAAAAGTTTCAGCCAGGAACTTGATTGGCAGAGCTATATGTTCAAAAAACTAACAATATTCTCATTGAGGATTCACTATATGAACATTAATTGATCAAAAGAAGTATGGTTTAGAAATTCGGTAACCGAACGGGAATCCCAGTCACCACTTGGCCAAATTGGTTTTTATCAGAAAATCTGGAATCCACGGCGGACCAGCTGGATGGTTGTGGTGGTTTCCAGGGTTGCGGTGTATCACGAAAAGGGGTAAAATTGGAGGCATTGTTTCTATTAATAATTATTCCAGGTGGATTTTTATTTCTCACAGAAAGATTGATAATTCCGTTCTTCTCCCCTCGAGCATCCCTTAACCTGTAACTCAAAAAGTGCAAATAGTTTTCTGGTACCAGACCTCCCGTAAAATCAGACACCGGTATATTCGCAGTTCCTATGATTCTATTACTCCCATTCCTCACGGAATGAACTTCGACGGTCACAAAACGTGCATGCATGGGCATATCGATCTCAAGTTTCTCATCCCATGCAGGATAGCTTCCTCCTTCTGTATTCAAATTGGTTCTTCTAGCTTCACCACCTGGAGGATACGAAGAATTATCCGATGACTCTGTTCTGATTACGACAAAAGAATTCTTCACCGACGATTGCCGTCGGTTTATTCTTAGATCTTCACAGGAGATAACCTTGATCTCCAAAGCTCGCATTGACGTCGTCGAGGAGGATGATGATTTCGTCGTCGGAAGCATTATTTGGTATTTAACTAATTAATCGGAAGATTGAAGGAGAGAAATTTCAAATTTGTTGATGCCGGCTGTGCTGCTGATATAAGTAGGGATTGGGGAAGGAAGGAAAGAAGAAAGGAGAGAGAAAGGGAAAGGTTATTTCTGCTGCGTTGGTTGGTTGGCTGGCGCTATATGGTATGGAAACCTATCGGAAATTCCCCTGCTTAAAAGTATTACCTTGTTGGATAGGATTCTCATTTCTCAGCGTGTGGAAAGTCTTTCCCGTTAATTTTTCAAATTTTTTAATTTTTTTTAGGACGAATTATACTTTTTAATTTTTTAGTAATTATTATTACTGGGAAGATTTGTGTTACTTTTTTAGTAATTATTATTACTGTAATTTTTTTTGTAAAAAATATATATAATGTATGGGACATGATGACCTGATTAAAATTTTTTTATTATTCAATTTATAGATTATATGTTTCAAAAAAATTTTTTTTTTTGAAAATATGGCCATTTGATTGGTGATTAAGGTGTAATTATTCTTTCTTTTCTAACAAATTATATTTTTATATATATACACTAAAAAATATTATAATGAGTAATGAAATTCAAATTATAAAGTGCTTACGTTAAATTTGATAGTTAAATATATATTTTTTAGAAAACTTCATTAAATATTTTAATATTTAGTTTATAAATAAAAAATATTTTTTAATAAAAAATTTAATTCTTCTTAAAATATATATGATTGATGGTCAAAATTTTAATAAGAACAACTTGAGATTCGTTGACCTTTATAACATTTTCTCATATGAGAAAAGATTTATATTATGATGAAAAGGAAGAACTGTGCTTATTTTTTTTCATAATGCATAGGATTGTTTTTTTTTTTAATTTTTAAAGCAGAAAAAGAAAGAACTGTGCTTATTTTTTGAAGAGGTTCACTGAAAGTAAAAATGAGAATGCATAAAATAAAATAAAATAAATATAAGAATTAGAAGTTTTCTTTTTCTTTCATTTTTTTTAAAATAAAAATTAAATTAATTAAAACCAAGATTAAGAAAATGCTAAATGGACTAGATAAGACTGCGTCAAGTAGCAGGGCACGTGTTTTGAACGTTCGGAGCAGGAAAGAGAGCGAATCTTCATGGATTCTACCAAACAGTTGCCATACATATACTCACTAAAAGTTGACCCAATCAAAATTTCTGTCGTCTTTTCTATTCTTTTTTTAGTGACTAATCAATGTTTTACTTTTACGGATGCAGGAAGACCTTCCGCGCACGAGCTTATGCAGTCTTCTGTTAATTCTTCATTATCTGTTAAATAAAATTTTTTTCAATTTTTTTTTAAATTTTCCATTTTTCTAAATATATTTATAAACTAAATCACAAGATAATTTTTTTTGGAGCCTTTGCTACTATCCCTTAAATAAATAATTGACTAAATCTTAGAATAAATTGATCAAATTGTATTTTGTTTTATTTTTTAAATAATTAACTAAATAATTGATTATTATAAATCAATCAAGAATTTTATAAGGTGAAATATTTAATCTTTTAGAGATATTTGTTAAATTTTTATTAATATAATATGAAATGATATATAAATGTATATTAAAAGATTTGAAAGAGGATTCTTAAATAGATTATAATTCAAGCGGGTTAAGCTTGAATCTTTTCGGGTTCAAATTTGACTCATTTAGACTTCTTCAACTCCGGGTTCAAACTTCAAAAAGGAAAAAAGAAAATATACAATAAAAATTAACATGAAAATGTGAGTGTGACTTCATATAGTGGTTAATTAAGTTTTTAATAGTCAAAGTTCACGATTAATTATCTTTTTTTTTTATTAAAAAAATAATACAATCAAATATTCATAGAATTTAGTTTATAAAATATATTTTAAAAAATAATTTTTTTCCTTTAAATCAAAATATATAGCTGACTTAAAGTTTCAAGGTTAGAAATTTAACACTCCACTGGTTAATTGAAATTTCTAGTTTAATTAAATAAAATAATTAGGTTATAAAGTTGTGTACACGAAAAATCTTTCAAAATTATAGATATGTCAAATATAATTTTGAATATATATACATACAAGTTGTTTGTAAAATATGAATTTAGAAAATTAATATATGAATGATTTATTGTGAAATTATATTTAATATTTGAGAAGAATTTTATGCAAAACAATATATATGATTAGATGTGAAAATAAAAAAAAATAGTTATTGATGGTTGAGTTTGTTAAACTCCATTATCTTAAATTTAATGGATTTAATTTTAAGACCAATAGAGTAAAAGATAAAAAGGTTACGGATCAACAAAGATAAAATAAAAAACAGAAGATGGACAAAAAAAAGACAATTTATCTTATTAAATTATTAAAATATCCTTCTTTGATAGATAAAAAAAAACTTTCCAAAACATACTTTCTAGTCATTTGGACAAATTCTACAAAAAAAAAAAAAAGTGAAAGATAAAAAAACTAAAATAAATCAATATATAAACTAAAACAACAAAATAAAAATGATACATGTCTAAAAATATCAATCTTTCAACAATCCAAATTCATTCATAAGTTGATTGGATTTTAAGCAGTAAATATGAGATCAATAATTTGGCCCCTTAAACTTTTTCATGTGCCCCTAGCATGACTTGTTTTAAGGTGTGTTTTGTCAGAAAATGGAAGTTGGGATTAATCCATCAAACAAATCCTGCAAAGGTTGGAAATTTTTGGAACGACAGCCAAAGTGCTGGACGTCGGGTTACATGCGTCAGCGGAAGAAACAACAAAACGACGACGTTCGTTTAGTAGCTTTTTATCCTCTGGAGCACTTGAGCTGCAGAGCTGTGCTGGAGAAATGGCCACTTTGCCTCCTGGCATATCTCCGTTCTCTACGAGGAGTCAGCTTTTACGGTCACCGTCCGCCACCGCAATTTTTATCCCTTCAAATCCCTCGAGGTTCCTTTTGCGTCAAACCAAACGAGGCCGGTTAAGATGCTCGGCCGGACAGACTGGGTTCTTTACAAAACTTGGTAGATTAATCAAAGAAAAAGCCAAGAGTGATGTGGAGAAAATCTTCTCAGGCTTCACTAAAACCCGAGACAACTTGGCCGTCATTGATGAACTCCTGCTCTACTGGAACCTTTCTGACACTGACCGCCTTCTCGATGAACTTGAGGAGGTTTTTGTTATATATTGATTTTGCAAATTTCGTGAAAGTTCTTCCCTCAACATGAAAATTGTTTCCCCTCTATTATTGTTCAGGATAATACATAACGATTCAATTCTTGCAATTTGTTTTGTTTTCTGGATAATTTTCCCAATTATAATGCATAATGTATGAATGTGGATAACATCTATTATGTGGGCATTTTTACTTCGAAAATGTACAATAGCGTTTTATACTTAGCAGTGTAGGTCTGAATTGTTTGTGTTTAAAAATTGAAGATATTTTTAGTTGTTGGGAGATTGATATGCTATTTCTTTGTATGGTTAGGCATTACTGGTGTCCGATTTTGGACCGAAGATTACAATCAAGATTGTCGAGAGTTTGCGGGATGACATATATGGAGGGAAACTCAAATCAGGAAGTGAGATAAAAGTAATGCTGATAAACATGTGTTTATAGAATTGGCGTAGATTTTTTGCTTTGCTATTGAGCAACTAGAATCACTGACATGCGTATTATGGCTGTTTTCTTTTGTAGGATGCTTTAAAGAGGAGTATCTTGAACTTATTAACTAGTAAAGCACCAAAAACAGAGCTGCAACTTGGATTCAGGTCTTAGTTTCTTTGACATAATTCATAGCATTCAATTGTTGTCTTGATGTGATGATTTTTATGTGTTCCTTGTTATGTAATAGGAAACCGGCAGTAATCATGATTGTTGGTGTGAATGGTGGCGGGAAGACGACATCTCTTGGTAAGACATTATTGAAAGGGCTGTTTATATTTCATAGATAAACAAAAACTCAAGCAAAAATTGCAATTTCAGGGTCTGCCTATCTGCTGCATATGTTTCTGGTCATGTTGCAATTTTTTTGGTGATGACTTAACCGTTTCCTCAACACCTTCCCTGCTTCCCTTTTGTTTATATAATTGTTTTTAAAAAGAAGCCGTATAAGCTTTCTGGATGCCACTGATGCTTTATTAGAAGACAAACAAATAAGAAGATTGGTGATCTTGATGCAATTTTCTGCAAAATGAGTTCCAGAAAAAAAATTCTTCTTGTGTGGTATAAAATGAAAAAAAGAAAAGGTAATTTTCTTTCAGATAGATGTGTGACTGGAGATTTCTCACTGCAGGCAAGCTGGCCAACAGACTGAAGAAAGAAGGGGCCAAGGTTAGTATACTCGTCTTTTCAGTAATTTGATATGATGGCTTGGTAAATTAAGGGGATTTCCTTTTCGAAACTTCTAAGTTACTACTTTTTATGGTCCTAATTCTTTGGAAAACTCTTTTAAGTCTGTAATTTCTGCCACTGAACTTAGGATTTATTCCTTAAGTTAACTAGACTTTTGTATTCATTCTGTTTATTTTCTTTCTTTAAACCATATTTGTGGCTTCTTAATGTCTTCTATTTTTTTATTTGTGATCATTATATTGGGAGATTTCATATATTGATTTTCCTTGCTGTGCTAGGTATTGATGGCTGCAGGTGATACATTTAGAGCTGCTGCGAGTGACCAATTAGAGATTTGGGCCGAAAGGACAGGTTGTGAGATAGTTGTGGCTGAAAAGGAGAAGGCCAAGGCATCTTCTGGTACACATCTATACTTATCTGGTGCAACATATCTGCTTTCTTTTCCCTGACATCTTGCATTAACTCCTAACCCATGAGCTTGAAGTATTTTCTGAGTAGTTCTCTCACAGGCTGTGAAACGAGGGAAAGAAGAGGGTTACGATGTTGTTTTGTGTGACACATCAGGGCGTAAGTCTCAAAAGAGTTAATTTTTTAAATTATTTTGTTAAATATGAGAAAGAACAAAGTGCATCTCTCTTCAACTTCATTTTGTTTTAGTAATAATTTTAATTGTCTTTTCAGGTCTCCACACTAATTATAGCTTAATGGAGGAATTGGTGGCCTGCAAGAAAAATGTTGGTAAAATTTTACCAGGTGCACCCAATGTAAGCCAACTTTCAACATATTGTTTCTTGAAGTAGCATTCATCATCTTTTGCTGCGGTGTCTGGCTTACAAATATTGAGCAAGGAAAGGTTCCATTCAATCTAACATTTCATGTTCTTTATGGATGTACGAAATAATTAAATTCTTTTCTGCAAGTAGGCAAATAGTTTAGATCTAAGTAAAAATTATTTCTTAGATTCTGTACTTTGTATTATTTGAATACTCTATTATTTTGGCCAGAGAATTTCATAGCTGTCCGAAATGTGATCAGAAACACAAAATTTAAAGTAAAAATTTAAGAATTTTGCTGCGCAACTTGAATGTAGAGTGTTGTCTCATCTCCTTTCTGATTTGCATTTACAACTCAAATTAATTCTATGTAAGGATGTACTACAAATTAATTCTGGTTTGTCTTTTTTGCTTATAAATATCTGTTTATGTTTCTGCTTCAATTTCTAGATATTGACCTTTTTTCTGTCTATTTATCTCACCAAACACGTAGGAAATCCTCCTTGTATTGGACGGGACAACTGGCTTAAACATGCTCCCACAAGCAAGAGAATTCAATGAGGTAAAGTCTCTTCCTCTCTTTCTTATGATACTAGGCAATACCTGCAATCTTTGACTTTTTAACAATGAATGAACTCTTTGGTAGGTTGTTGGAGTAACCGGTTTGATACTGACAAAACTAGATGGTTCTGCTAGAGGTGGCTGTGTGGTATGCTAAACTTCTTTTGTGAAAGCCATTATGTTTTTACACTGAATGTTAAATTGTTGTTTCAATGGTAATAAGATCCTCAAGAAGCTAATTCTTTTGACATAATCTTGCTCGAAGGTCAGTGTAGTTGATGAGCTCAGTATCCCTGTAAAATTCGTTGGCGTCGGTGAAGGGGCAGACGACCTTCAACCTTTTGATGCTGAGGCATTTGTCAATGCTATATTTCCTTGATGCAGTTCTTGAGTATTCTCATGTGAAGAATGAATTCCAAAGTTTTTTCCAAAGAACTATCTTGAAGTGTCTGTAGAGAACAGAAACAGGGAATGAAACAGCTAGGAGATAAAAACTGGAACGAATATTGAAGGTTGCTTTAGTAGCTCTTGGAGGAGCAGAAGACCGGACTTCATACTTCTTTTGTTGGCAAATTTCATATTTTATTGATTAGTTAGGCAAATGCAACCCTCACAGTAAAAAAAGACTTAAGACAATCAGAGGCTAGATTAATCACGCTGGTATTGGTTGTATTACTTCTGTCGGTTTCCATAATAAATTTCCTCTTGAAGATTTTGCTCATTATGGCTGTGACAGTGGTGGACTTGCACGTATACTGAAAACCTAAAACATGCTGTTTCTTCTTTTAACCCAAGCAAAGAAATTATCATTTTTAAACAAGGGTCTAAAGTCTAAACCATTAACTTAAATATTCGAAAAATGCTGGTACCGGTAATCAAAAGAAGAAAAATGGGAATAAAACTTTCCTTCTCTCTTTCTTTAGCGCTTCACTGTCAGCAATCAAGCAAAACATTAGCAAGAAACCTCAATCAAGTTCCTCCATCCTGAAAGACAAAGTTCTACAATGGAAGTCTTGAGATCTCATTTCTAATTCCAGTGGTTTTCTCATGCCTCTGTATAGATCAACCTTTGATCAAGAAAAAACAGGTTGCATGGGTAAGTCTGCAAGAGAAATGCCAAATCTCATTTCTTATAGCCTTCTCAAGAGAGATAAGCAACACACAAGACTGTAGATGACTTCAATTCTTTAATGGGCAACAAGATACTTAAATAATATTGTAGCACAATACTTTCGGGACAGATTTCATAATAATAAAATGCTTGTGTCGGCTGTTCAAGTGATGAGTCACAGACTAGCAGCAGGCAAGTGATAGAAGGTAGATCGAGAAGTGTAAATCAATCGGCCCGATTCCTCTAGTTTGAAATCAACTGAAATCACTGTTAGGTTTCTTCCACTACGTATTACGGATGCATCAACAACCACTTTTGCCTGCAGAGCAGAAAATCCTTCAAAAATGTTAAAACTCAATGAAAACTAATGAGTGCTTGAACAATTTTCAGAAACTCTTTAGAAGGTCATGGTCAATCTAGACGAAGGTACAATCTGCCTTATAAATAGAATACAAAACCAGAGAATCTAAACTGTGGTGAACCCAGAAGAAGTGTCTAACCTATAATTCGCCAAAGATAAAGTTTAACTTTAGCATACACGTCTTATATCTATCGCTACAAGGTGCAGAGAGGGGGAAAGGAAGAAATGGGATAAACTACGTAATAAATTAAATTGTGAATAAAATACAGAAGAAAATAAAATTAAGATAGCATCTTGATCTAAAATCCTTATGATGTTTAGAAAAGAACTAGAAGTGTTTATAGTGACCTTTTGTGGAGCTGCAGACAAATAAGCTGTGCCTGATTCTCCAAGAAAAAGCTCCTTATCTTTACCCACAACAGTTCTAGCACAAGCAGTGGACAATAATTCAGCTACAGCTGCAACAGCTCCCCCGTGCATTCCTCGATAAAAATTCTAGAAATCAAGTAAAAGGAAAATCAACAAGCAACTTGGATCATGGATTAAATATCAAGAACAAAAGAACAGATGAAGCATTGGAAAATAGGGTAATAGACCAATCATTTAAAATGTCTGTTGACAACAATTTTTTTCTTCCCACGTCATTTGTCATAAGACAGATTCGATTTCTGCCAATGGAAGAGGAATCCATCACAAGGCCAAAGAATTAGTGACTTTGAATTGAAATCTTCTTGCCTTTCTTGTTTCAACAGAATTTCAAAGGGAAAGTAGCGGAATTTGACAAAGAAAATAGAGAGGAAGAGGAGAACAATCAAGAATCAAGATGGGATTTAATTATCATTACCACAATTGGGGGTTCGACAGTGAGTAGGCATGAAATTTTGCCTTGTTCAACGAGTCGGACCTCGAGATGATGACGGAAGAGATCAGAGAAGGAGCCCTGGTAGTCGAGATTGGGTGGGACGGCCGAAGAGTATCTGATGCCCTGAAAGAAATCTTTGACCTTAAAGAGGGCATCGGAAGGGATATCTTTGGAAACAACAGGACCATCAGCGGTGGTGGTGCCAAAGGGATTGCCTGGACCGTTGTTTGCCATTTCTTGCTATGCCAGATACTGGGAACGCAATGATTTCCTAACCCGTCAATTCAATCTCACCTTTTTTTTTAAAAAGAAAAAAAATTTAAAATTATGTTTGACTATTTTTTCCTCTTAAGATTAGTCATTGTTAAATTTACATTTTATCTTAAGAAATGGGCAAAATCCTTATTTTAATAATATAATATTTTTTATTTAGTCATATAAGTTCATAATTTTTATTTTATATTTTTGTATTCTATAATATTTTTATTGTAATAAGATAAGTCATTTTTACCTTTTTTTTTTATTTTCAGAAAAATTAAACCATTTTTTCAATTCTTAAGGGTATTTTAATATGTTCACTATATCAACTTCTTCTAATCGATTTAAATTAAAAAAATTCAACCTTGTCTTTATTTATAATCCTATTTTGATCAACACTTTCTACACTTTTTTATCACAACTAGAGATGTAAATAAAAAATGGGCTAGATTTTTTTAATTTAAATCGATTATAATTGTTTATTACAGTGAACAGGCTAAAATACCCTTACGAGTTGAAAAAAAAATGGTTTATTAAGTCTGAAAATAAAAAAAACAGACGAAAATGACTTATTTGGTTACATAAAAAAAAATTACAGGATCTAAAAAGATAAAATAAAAGTTATGGTCCTACACGGCTAAATAAAAATTGTTATAGTACTAAAATGAGGATTTTGCCACAAAAATCATACACATACCTCATAAAAATAACAATAATAATATTATTAAATATTAGTAGTGTTTATACTATTTTCATTATTTTCATTCGAAATTAAATACTTGAACATTTCATTACAATTAATGTAATAATAATAACAATAATAATAATAATAATAATAAAATTTTGAAAGTGCTTTTTATTTTTAATCACACTTAAATCCAAAAACATAAAACATGCAGTAGTAATTTAAGAAGATAAGTACTTACAGCAAAAGGCGTGTATTAAAAAGCAATTTTTTAACTCTATAAACTTGTGCGTCGGAAATTCCATGCTAAACAAATGCATAATTCAGAAGAATAACAAAAATAATTTCCTGCATTCTTTGGGCATATGTGCATCGGTCAAAAATTAGAGACTATAAGTGAATGTCTTCATTAGAGTAAACCAGTTGAAAGTTCTTGTATAATTCCTGCAATGAGAGAGAATCCCTGATGTGTTAGGACCCCAAGGAGTCAGATGAGTCCTCTGATTCATCATCATTGCTGTCAAAAGAATCAGCAGCAGCTACCTTGGAATTAGTCCAACGACTGCTTAAATCCCACAAATTGCTAACTGCAGTTTTTATGGAAGAAGAATTGTCGAGCTTCTGTACTTTGTGAGGGGAGGAAACAAGAATTTTCTCAGGCACTCTGATGGTGGCCTCTGTGGTAATTTCAGGCCTTGTTGCTTTTCTTCTGATAATACTGGGTAGGTTTTTGAAACTCATGGCTGCATTCTTCCACCTGGACTGTGGAAAGTTATGAGCAGATAAAGGTTTCCCTAGGTTTCCGGGGTACTGAGTGCCTGAGGTTGAGGGCAACCGAAGGAAGCTGTCAGTGTTAGGGAATCTACCAGTTGACAAGAAAACCATAACATCCTTTTCTTGGAGGGGCTCATAGCACAATCCTGTATAGCCCTCATTCAGTAAGCTTTTGGGCATACCACTAGCATTGTCTCTCCTAAAATTGAATTCAGCTGCTGGCATGATTAAAGGAGAGTTTTGACATTGGTTACCGTAGCTGTCATTACTACCCGAGAACTCCCATGAAAATGGACCTCCAAGTTGTCTCTGTGAAGGTCTATGCATCATTTCAGAGTTGAAGGGATGACCACTTCTGTGAGCAAAATGTCCTTTTTTACCACCATCAGTCACATCCTGGGGTGACAAGTATTCACAAGGACATCCAGGGAAATGCCCGACATTGTTTCTCTGCTCAAGCGAAGGTGAGAACTTGGAAGAAACCTTACATTGCCGAGGAATATAGTTGCAAACATTGAAAGATGTGTTAGAAAAATGAATTCCATTTAGATCATGTGTAAACCGTGTTGATGCAGGGAATAAAGGTTCAATTGGAATACTTGTTCGCCAGCCAGGAAAGCTACAATATTCATTTTGAGGAGCTTGAAGACAACATCTTGTTCCACAGGAATATCCAAGAACCATGTCTACAGAACAAGAATCCGAGGAACTTGCACATTTCATTTTCTGGTCTCTATTGCCGTTTATCTCTGCTGCCTTTCCATTTCCTCCTATTGTGGTAGTGGAATGGGGAAATGGCCTAGCCAATCGAGAACTTTTTTCCATTTTCTTCTTTAACGAGCAGTTCCAATGGTTCTTTATTGAGTTCTCTGTCCTAATGTATGTTAGAAACAAAACACATCCAAAATAAATTCACCATTCCACTAACAAATGAAGAAAAAAAATATGCTTAAAAATGAAATGAGAAGCAGACAGCTATATTGCATTTAACTTTCTCTTTCATTATATGTAGGATGCAAATCAGAGGGAAACCATTCAGGTCTTCTAACTCATGTCTGATTATCACACACATTTTCAGAATATCAAGAATTCTTATCATGTGATGAATTCTTCTAGTAATACCTTCCACGTAGATATTTTGCTATTTCAGCCCATCTGTTCCCATATACTGAATGAGCTTGCAAAAGAATTAATTCTTCCTCTTCAGTCCATGCACTTTTATTTATTTCTGGATTTAAATGGTTGTGCCACCTGAGAAAAAAGCATTTATGTTATAATCTCTCTCTATCAAGGATGAATAATTGACTACAAAAATTCTAAGTTTGAGGGAAATTGAGATATTTTACAGCTAAGGGTGAATCTTAGCTCCCACAGTGTAACCTCAGATAAAAACACTACCTTTCACGGCATTGCTTTCCGATACGCCCTGGCAGGTGTCTTGCGATTGCAGCCCATTTGTTATTACCATGTTTGCCCACCAGCTCCATAATAAGATGATCTTCCTATGAAAGTCACAAACTACATAAACTTTTTATCATCATAATATAATTCAGATAATAGTATTTAGGAGAAGAATTCGATACACAAGCAGATTAAACCTCCTTGGTCCAAGTCCCTTTAACAAGTTTGGGATCTAGAACTTTCTGCCACCGATGCAAGCATTGGACGTCTGTTCGACCAGGAAGACAGCTAGCTGCAAAAGAATCAGGCTCTTTATCATAAATCAGAATGAGACCATGACCTGAAGTGAAGGCTCAAAACAAAAATCCAAAAAGACAATGATTTACCTATGCTTTTCCAGCATTTTCCATTGTACTGTTCAACTGAAGCTACCAAAAGTTTATCCTGTAAACAGAGGAAAAATGAAAAGCTAAGAAAAGCCACCACTACTGTCGGTAGCTGTACTACCCAACTCTAAAGTTACAATTGATGAATCCGGATTTTGGGGTGTATAATTAGAATAGACGACAAACTCAACCAAGTTTATTCGAGTTCCCTAAGATTATAGTTCAAGAACCACACCGTTAAGCCACATAGTGGAACAGGAATAAATAGAACCAAAGGAAAAGAAACGAGAAATTTCACTAACAAACCTCTTCCTGTGTCCACCTAGAGGATCTCCTTGCCACGCCAGTCCCTCTCCTACAGATACAGAGTCAAAATGATTACATATAAACTTCTATACAAAAACTTGGTTCTTGGGGGAGCAAATTTGAGAAGCATTGATAACTCAACGGTAGTCCATAAAATCTTTTGCGGATGATTTCTTATCGAATTTCAGTTTTTCCTACGGCGTCAAACAGGTTAACTTCTATAATACTTGTAATTTCAGGGAATGAAAAACAAAAAAATATGACATAGATAAATTCTTATATCATAATTGAACTATAAACATTTCAGTAAACAATCTGACTTCAAAGACATCGTAGCATTCAGATAATTTCTTTGTTTTCCTCTCATTTTTCCTTTTAATTTTATTAAACGGGCCAAATCCGGGGGAGTAAGGAGAGCCTATACTGAAGTTACCGCCTTTCAGTGCGAGAGATCCTTCTTTCTACCCACATTCCCTTTGCTCGCCAACTCGTCCCCCACATCTCAGGATGCATAAAAATATACACGAAATACCGATAAGGAAAAAAGAAAAGAGATAGCCTTCAAAGCAACACATACCCACAACTATAGGTTGGCTTGTGATCACCATTACCACTCAAAACAAGTTTATCCACATCTTCTCTCTCCCCTTTAAAGTCTAACCCCTGAACGTTTCCGATCCCGCTTCCTTCCGCTCTCTCTGCGTCCTTCTCTCTATCCATCCACATTCAACGATCGAAGGCACAACCTTACTTTACTAAAGGAAACCAAGAATCCAAGTCCAAGTCCTTCATCAGCAACTAAAGACTTCCAGCAATAGGTAGAGTTATTTGGTGAGGAAACCTAGCTAAACCGTCACAACGAAGACATCTCCTCCTAATTAGAGAAAAATTCTTAACGGTCGAAAATCTTTAAAAACATTTGGATATAAATATTAAACTGAGAATAGTATCACCCTATTCTGTTTAGTTTACATATATGTTATATAGCCTGTAGTCTTTTTAGATTTGGAAAGATCGTAACGGCTAAAGAAAAGGGGCAACATGATAGCAAGAGTTCCACATAGGAAACAAGATTTTGCCATTGCTCCTTCCCGATTTTAAAGTGTCTGAGACCAAAAAGGAGTTCGCCTCTTAACTTCCCACTGCAGCAAGGAGACGATGTTGCAGTCGATTAGACTAGAGAGAGAGATACGGAGCAAAGCGTTGTTTGAAGAGTGACACAATTTCGCGGGAAGCAGAGTACTGGAGAGAGCAAAAGACTGCCAATTTTTGGCATAAATGCCCACACGATCTCCGCCTCAACCCTGCCCGTTGGCGCTTTGAAAGTACAAACTTGGACCTTTTTTCTTCCTAGTCGATATTCTCCTTCATTCCTTACCTTTTTTAAAATATATATATTTTTTAACTTGATCCTAGTTCACATAAAATTTAGAAAGATTCATATCCATTAGATCCTTTATAAATTTTTTTAAATTATATGAATCTTTTATTTTTATTGATTGACCCCATAAAGTTATTTTAATCAAATGATCCATTTAAGTCAGAAAAAAAAATTAATAAAAACGGGGTATTTTTGTCAGATTTTCTTTTAGAAAAGAATTTGTGGTTGGACTTTCTTTAGTGAAATGTTTGCTTTTCTTTCAAATCAATAGTTCAAATAATTAAAAAATGAATTTATAAATGAATGAATGACTGTATGTATGTATTGTTCATTAGAATTTAATAATTAATAGCATAGATAATTAAATACTTTAAAGAATAGAGAGTTTATTTATAGATTTAATTTTTTATTATTATACTTTAATGGAAGAGTTTCTAGATTAGTACAAAATTTAAAATCATTACCTAGCTGATAAAAAATGGGGATGAACTACTATTACTAGTAGCTAGCAAGCAAGATCCACGTGAATGAACGTAAGTGGATCCGTCAACTTGATGGTTCAAATCTCAATAGATTACGGACTGTTTGTCAAGAAGTTAAATCAAGGCCCAAAAAGCTTTTTATTTTTTATTCTTTTTTCAAAGTGAAAAACTCAATGGTCCTGGGCCTATTTGAAAAGAAGTTAAACCAGGACCAAAATACACACTTAATCAGATGCAAGTTAAAATATACGGATCACACTTTTTTTTTCCTTTTTTTTTTTTTTTAATATCTATCTCAATTAGTCGGGATTCGATCCAAGATCTCTATTGAAGGATAATAATCAAGTATATAATTCGATTAATATCCAGTAGGTATATAGTTATTGAATATTTTAATTAAGTTTAATTATCAAATTTAACACTTAATTATCTTTTTTTTTTTAAAAAAAAATAAAAATAAAATTTAATCAAGTATATTTTATCTTTTTATGATTTTATTTATAAAATACATTTCACAAAAATTTATAGAAGAATTTTTATTTTAATAATTGACTATTAGAGATTTAAATAAAACACTTTATAATGTGATTGTGTAGCACTGAATAACATTACTGGTATATATAAATATATTTTATTATTATTATTTATTACCTCAATCCCATAAAAATAATCTATATTGCTTTTTACCTCATTTTAAGAAAAGTTAGTTAATGTAATTAATATAATTAATTTTAAGGATTATTTTACTTTTATATCTTATATTTAATTTATTAAAATTCAAAATAATAGATATCAATAGAAAATTAATGATAATAATTTAATATTTTAATCCATCATCATCTTTCCTTAACAAAAAATTGGATAATAATATGAGAAAAAAGAAAAAAAAAAAAAAGAAAGGTGGAATAGTAATTAATTTCTAAAAAAGGAAAAAGTTGCATAGTTTAGTGTTTGGTTTCTTATGAAATTCTGAAATTGAGGTATTTCGGAGGAAATAACGCAGTTAAGGCCCACACGAGAAAAATAAAAGAAATTTTGATGAAAAGGT
>JAWZTD010000137.1:2858267-2870615 GCA_035221335.1 Echites panduratus | reverse complement strand
CCCCCCCCCCCCCCCCCCCCCCCCCCCCATCAATAATTCAATTAGATTCCCAAGACTTACAAATGAGAGACCTAAACTTGCCACGGATGAAATATATGAATTCGGGGAGACCGGACCCAGAAAATCTATATATTTTTCCTTTTTATTTTTTAACAGGCAGATCGAAAGTATTCTTAAGCTATGTTAAATAAGTTTTTTGTGTACATAATTAAGAACATATGTATTTATATTCAGCAATTCATATTTTAGTGAGCTCCTTCCTATGTGTATCTATATGTATTTGTCGGGGTAATGTTATAGTGCACTCTATATAAAATATATTGTACTATTAAATTGTTAACCGTTAAAATTTAAGTCAATTATCTTTTTTTATTTAAAAATATAAAGTTTTTAATAAAAAATTATTTTTTTCAATATATTTTTAAATCAAATCCTAAAATGATCGAGTAAATATAAGAATACTTAATTAAATTATTTTTTTTAAAAAAATTAACTTGACTGTTAAAAACTTAATAATACACTATATATATAATACACTTCATAGCATTTTCATGTATATATATATATATATTATATTTTGGAAAATGTTATAAAGTGTATTTATAAGGATTGATTACTCTTGACAATTTTTTCGGCATTAAAGCTTCAATGTGAAAAGTATGTTTTTATCGTGTAATAACTAAGTATTTCCAGTTGCTTAGCTTTCCACCAGAAGAGAAATAAGTTAAAAGTGTTCAAAATTGAGAGGGAAAAATTACTTTATTATTAAAAAATGCAGTTAGTTTATATTTTATTTTTAGTCATTTCATGAAATTAAAGTTATCTCGTTTTTAAATTTATTTTATATTTTCTTATCTTAGATTTAGTCCTAAATTTATTTTAGGTACAGTGTTGAGTTGGCCCTTTTGGTATGTAAAGAATATTCGAGGTATCCTGCCTTCATGTGTAGTTCTTTGCTTATATGTTTATTGAAAAAGCTTCTTTGATCTAATTGTGTCAAGAAATTATGAATTAATTGGGTTAATTAAGTCATTATAACATTTTGTTAAATATTGTATGACTTAAATATCCTTAAAATTTTTTAAATCTGAAATTTAAAAATGTTAAATAGCTTAAATTCAAAAGTGATTGGAAATGTAATATAATAATTATTATTTGGGAGAAACATCAAGTTAATGCTTTATATTTTGGGAATATGTTATAATAATTTCTGTGTTTTTTAGTGCATCAACATTTTTTTTAGCTGGATTTCATTTTCTTTTATCCAACCAAACTATTTCACTCCCGCTTATTCTACTCCATCATAAGTCAAGACAGGAAATGGTAGAAGCCTCTTCCTCTTCCTTGATTTTTTTTTCTTTCTCTTCCTCTGCCTCTATTTTTTTCATCCTCTTCCTCTGTTTTTTGTTGAGTTTTGCCCAAATAAAAAAGAAGAAATTATCTTTTATCTTTTTTAATTTCTTGTCATTAAAAACATGCATTAGTGTTTGTTGAAATTTGTAAATTTTTTATAATTGTTATGCGAAGTTTGACTATTGGATTATATGAAAATAGATTGAAACCGTCAGAGGAAAAATTAAAGGGAAAATTATGGTGAGAGTTTGTAAAACTTTCCCTCCAAATATAAAAAGGTATAATTGAAATTTAACATTTTCATAAAGCTTTTGATCCAACAAAACTTGAATCAATTTGTGTCAATAAGCACTACCCTATGTTTATATATAAGTGATCCATCTCTTCTAGAAATAAGATATTTTTAAAATTAATTAAAAATCATTACTAAGAAATTAAGATTGTTACGTTAAAAATTAATTAAATCAAATTTTTATTTTAAAATTTCCTTAAATCAAAATAAAATATTTAATTTGAAACGAAATGTACTATTTCTAGGTTGATGAAGAAAAAATTACCCTCAAAATAATTTCCTCGCCACGATATATGGTTGGCTAAATCATCAATATGTAGTTTATGTTTGATTAACTTCAAACTTTAACCATGTTTGAGTTTTATTTAATCCATTTTTCTTAAATGAATTTTAAAAGGTATACCTAAACTATTTTCGACTTTCAAGTAGGTCTTAATTTTGTTTTTCTTCTTGAATTTTTAGGTTCGAATATTTTTCGGATTGAATGTTCATTTATTTTAAATTGTTTGAAATTAAATATCTGATTTAATAAAAAAAATTATTATTATTAAGTTCAAAATAAACTAAATTGATATTGTTCTTATTTACATAAAATTTGTCAAAGCAAAACATATAGCTCTAATGGCTTCACCAGAAATCACAACCACAAAATAGATCTACTCCATAACAACACCTTCCCACTTGCTCTGCGGTCTGCAGCATTGCAGCAAACGCCCCCGTCTGACTCTGAACTGAAGCAATAAATATAAGAAGCATTTAAAGCTCTTGCCTCTCTTCCTTAAGTGAAAATTTCTATCTAATACTCGGAATTTTCATCAACAACGGCCTCTATTTCTAACCTTCGTTTCCTTGCTTTTAAATACCGCCGAAAGTTTGTTTTGGATGATTACATTATATACTAATAAAAATCTTATATATGAATTTTATTTAATATTTTTTTACATATATTTTAAGTGTTAAATGTTAAATAAATACTTCTTCCGTTCATATTTACAAGTGATTTTGAATTCACTTTTTTTTATCACTAATTATAAATTATTATTGTTAGTTTATTATATATTTTATTACATATTATTGTATTATCTGTATCTCATTTTCTTTTCTCTAGTCACGGTTATTAATTTGATTAGAAACATATTTTAGGGAAAAAATTATCTTAATTTTGATAAATAAATGATAATTGACTAATAACTAATGATAAAAATATATATATATATATATATATGATACAAAAGATATGATAAATATGACTTATAACTTATTAATTTTTATGGATCTAACAAAAGATATGATACAAAAGATCTTCAATTAAACCTTTTGGGAATCATAATAAACAAATATACTTAGAATGTCCTTTTGAGAATAACTTAGTAAGTAGAGTGACAAACATACAAATTATAAGTGTTGAATTCGAATTCTACTAATATTCCAAAATTAAGCCCTATATAAATTTACAAATAGCTGTTACATGCTAAAAAAACATTTAGAATTATGGTTTTAAGTACTTATTTCAAGTTATTTAACTATATATATATATATATTTCTATATATAGCTGCTCATTTAATGATTTGAAAATCATTGGTGCCACCAAATCTGCACAGCCAAATTGAACAGACTACTACCTAATCGATATTAATTTGAGTTCGACTTCAAAGTGGACAGACTACCTAAACTACACATATGAGTTCAAATTATTGAGATTTTGAATTTGTACACTTAACGCAGTCTCCGGAGGAATTAAACATCCATGTTAGATCTCTATTTGCTTTAAAAGTTTAATAATACGTCTGTTTAATTTTTCATTTTAATTTTCAAAAATTTTAAGAAAAATTAGTAGACTTGATTCATTTTATGATTTACAAAATTGATTTCTTTAAAAAAAAAACTAATTTAGAAAATAAAACATTCATTTTCGCATAATTTAAAATGAAAATATAGGCATTTAATTCCAAATGGGGAGTAAAAAAGAGAAATAATGATAAAAAATAATTGAATTAAAATGCATGAAAAAAAACGGTTAAAAGATAATATTATTCTGTCCAATATAACTTACTGTGGCAAAAACGACCACGCGCCACCAAATGACTTCCGGTGTTGTCAGCATCTTAAGGACCCGCATCCACGGGTATAAGATAAAGACACCCACTTTCATATATGAGCAGGAAAGTTGTAAATTAGAGTGTAAATAAAATGAAACTATTTGTAGATGTTTTGGGATTGACATGATAAAAGCTCAAGTTTGACGAAATTAAGCTGAGTCAAAGATTGGCTCTCTTATAAATATGAACAAAGGGAGTAAATTAAATTATAAAGGTATTTAAATTTTTAAGGATACATGTTAAGTTTTTATTGATGTAAAAAAAAGGTATGATATAGATGCATAATAAACAATATGCATAGAATGTTCAAGAATATTCTATTAGGTAAAGTGACAAGTGCACAGATTATAGATCTCAAGTTTAAATACTATTAATACCCCCTAAATTGGGCTTTATATACATCCACATATAATAACTATATATTTAAAAGAATTATGTAAAAGAATACTTAGAATTATGGATTTAAGTTTTTATTTCAAGGCATTTAACTATGTCTATATATTTATTTATATATAGCGGCTTATTTAATGATTTGAAGTTAACCCAACCTCGGGATCAAATAGGTATAAGTTCCTCATAAAGTTATAAGAGATCGCAGGGTCAAATCCAATGCAGGCATACGTAATGTACTTATAATCACTTTAAAAAAATGATTGGAAGTCACTCGTGCTACCAAATCTGCATTGCCAAATTGAACCTACTACTACCTAATCGATATTAATTTGAGTTCAACTTCAAAATGGACAGACTACCTAAACTATGATCTATTTTTTGTAAATATACACATATTATTTAAAAAATATATATACCTTTTTATATTGCATATAATATTTATACGTATTATATGTAATTTGTTTTATTCCATAAACAAGAAGCTTTAGTTATTTGTTTTAATAAATTTAAAAAGTTGTTTTCAAGTTATGAACAGAAAGTTTTTACTTAGTCATGATATATAATGTGGTGATTTAATTATTATGTGTTTTCTTACTTACTTTATACTTGACCAATCAATTATTTTAGAATTTCATTTTAAAATTCATAATTTATAATCAATATATAGGAAAATTCTTATTTTATTTAGGTGATTATTACATAATATATTTTTATTAATATGTTGAATTGTTTTGTTTGTTATGATTGGATTGAAATTTTATTATTTCAAATATTCAATTGATCATTTCGTGATTAAAATTTGATCATTTTGTTGAATTTAATTTTATAATTATTTGTATGAGTATGAACGTTGAGTGCTTGAGAATCAAAACTCAAACTAGAACATGAAATAATATACATGAATCACTCGAGCATAGTCGGGCTCCACTCATTTATATCCCCAATTGCAAATATGGAGAGACATTATATAGGAGTATGACGACCAGTAATGTCTATCTTTTTGCAGATTTCAACCCATTTACTATTTTGGTATCCATGAATCGATCCAAGTCGTAGCTGGACCGGGATCTTTAAATTCTGTATGAGCTGGGAATCTGCAGTCACAGTCGATCGGATTTATTTACTCCAGGCCTTATACATATTATCTTCATTTCAGTTAGGATCGATCAAGCAGGAGGAGAAATCTGGTTGGCTTCTTTCAATGATGATATCAATGATCAATCATTTCTTTTTAAAGCACCATCTTCAACGAGACGAGAGAGTTGGTGAGTTGGTTTAAGTCGGATACCCTGGACGAAATGGTGCAGGTGGAATCTTGTAAAGAAGTGAGCAGATTGAATCCTCGTCTCCCCAAATTCTCCTTCAAAATTACCTTTTAATAGGTCAACAAGATGGAGTAGGAAATTTAACATGATATAAGTTATTTTATCTAAGATTTTTTTTTTTCACAAATTTAAAGTCATTGTTAATTAATTAGATATTTAAGAGTTGTTTTTCCTACTATATTATTCCTTTAATGATATAATGAAATGATAATTAAAATTTTTGAACAGATATTTAGAAAGCATTGAGAAAAAAATTATCTTAAATTTTAATAAATGATGGCTTGGTGGTTTTCTCTCTCATTTTAAAAAAAAATCTTAACCTGTTAAATGTATTATTTTCACTTTTTTAAAGCCAGCAGTCAAAAATTTAATAGATTTGACATGCATGCACTTTCAAAGCATATGCACGTGACGTCCAAAATCATTGTATAAAACAAGAGCTTCCAAAACTCTAAAACCTGGAAAAGTAAGTTGAGAGAGATCCCAATGGCCTCTATCTGTGAATCATTTCTTGGAACTATAGCTATCATATTCTTCTTCTTTATTCTTCTTTGCATCAATTTGAAGAAGATATGGCCTGTGAAGAAAAGCTGTGCTCCTTCATATTGGCCAATCATCGGTATGATGCCAACAATAGTTCAAGAGCTCCACCGTCCTCATGAATACATAACCGAGGTACTTCAAGAATGCGGTGGCACATTCACCTTCAGGGGCCCCTGTTTTGCAAACATGGATATGGTTTTCACATGTGATCCTGCCAATATCCATTACATTCTGAGCAAAAACTTCTCAAACTACCCAAAGGGTCCTGAATTCAGAGAGATGTTCAATATTCTGGGAAATGGTGTTTTCAATGCTGATTCCCCACAATGGGACATTCACAGGAAAGTTGCCGTCTCGGTGATGAACCATGCCAATTTTCACAGAGTGTTAGAACAGACTATCTGGAAGAAAGTGGAAACAGGGCTTATTCCAGTTCTGGACAGGGTTGCCAAAATAGGAGCAGATGTTGATTTGCAAGACATATTTCAGAGTTTCGCTTTTGACAACATCTCTATGTTGCTTCTTGATCATGACCCATGCAACCTATCAATTGATTCAATGGATGTCCACTATGGAAAAACATTCAACGATGTTACGGAAGCTCTATTATATAGGCACATCGTGCCCCAAAGCTGCTGGAAATTTCTGAAATGGGTGGGAATTGGAACAGAGAAAAATCTCAGCAGAGCTTGGGTGGCTTTAGATCAGTTCGTCTACCCATCCATTAGATCGAAGCAAGAAAAGCTGAAAAATATTGCAAAGGCTGGAAACTTAATAGAATTAGGCTCTGACTTCCTGAATGCTTTTACGGAGGCATACCAAGGGAAGGCTGCAGGTCTTGGTGATTCAAATGTGTTTCTGAGAGACTCTGTTCTGAATATGATTTTTGCCGGAAGAGATACAACGAGTACAGCTCTTACTTGGCTGTTTTGGCTGCTTTCTAAGAACCCTACAGTAGAGACTAAAATCAGGGAGGAGATTGAAACTAAGTTGAATATCAAACGAGGCGAGAAATGGAGGTCCTTTAAGGTACAAGAGTCATCAAAACTTATTTATCTACACGGGGCCTTGTGCGAAGCTCTCCGGCTCTTCCCACCGGTGGCCTTGGAGCATAAATCTCCCGTGAAGGAGGACGTTCTTCCCAGCGGGATACATGTTGCTGCAAACACTAAAGTGATCTTATCGTTCTATTCCGTGGGAAGGATGGAGTTCGTTTGGGGCAAAGATTGCATGGAATTTAAGCCTGAGAGATGGATCTCTGAGCACGGAAAAGTTGTACACGTTCCGTCGTTCAAGTTTCCGGCGTTCAATGCAGGACCAAGGACTTGCGTAGGTAAGGAGATGGCATTTATTCAAATGAAAATGATTGCCGCCACAGTCATTCACAACTATGAAATCCAAGCTATGGAAGGTCAACATCCTAAACCCTGTGCTTCCGTTATACTTCAAATGAAAGGTGGTTTTCCGGTCAAGGTTTCCAGAAGAAATTAATTAAATATTGAACCTTTCTGAGCTGATGATTAATTGCTCCCTGACCTTGACACCATTAATTGTACTGCCTCTGTTTCCTTCATCTTTAAAAGTGTTGTTTTCTCAAATAAAATAAGCGTTTAAATAGTAGGTTTCTGCAAGAGTTAAGTTCACCCTTTGCAGTGTTTTGCTGGAATCTAATAATATTGCAAAAGATCCGATAGGATTACAGTACATGAGAGTTTGAAGATATATTCCAAAATGAGTGGACGTTGTGGATTTTCCAAATCCCACATAAGTAGAATAAGGAATAGTGACTGGTTTGGTCATCTATATAAAAAAAAGTCATATCCTTTATAATAAAATATAATTGAGTTGTTTAGCATTTTTAATTTTGAAAATTGTTAGTTTAGAAAGTTATATTATTTGAGAGGGTCTGTAATTTTTCGGTTAAAAAATTATTAGTGTATTTTTTCCTTCTTTGTTGAGAGGTCGTGTATGTAGGTCTGGTTGAAAAACTGAACCATCTTAATTATATTGTGTTATTTCTTCTTTATTTTCTTTCTTTTTGTTTCCTCTATTATTCTTCTTCTTGTGCGTTTGAGTAGTGGGTCTTGAGCACAACAAGTAGTATCAGATCGAGGGTCTTAATAAAAGGTTGGGGTCCCAACAAATGGTATCAGAGCACAAGGTTATGCTTGAGAAGAAAAAAAAAGTAAGAGGAAGAAAGTGGGAGACATAAAGTAAAGGAAGTTGGAGGCAGAAAGTAAAGGTAAAAGAAGTAAAAGAATTTCGATCAGTGGGTTGTTGTACAATTGAAGAATTGTAGCTGTACAAAGTGGGCAGACGGTTACTGTAGTATCTGTTCCACTATAGCAGACGGTTTCAAGGAAATTTTCCAGCAGTTGTAAGTTTCTAAATTATCAGTCTTTATGGATTTTGATATCAAAAGTACTGTTGTTCCATTATTCAATGGGAAAACTGATTTTGTAATGTGACAATATACAATCCTTGATTATTTGATGCAATTGGGTTTGTATGTTGCACTATATGATGAAAAACCTAAAAAAATTAAAGATCAAGGATATGAATATATTTAAAAGAAAGCCATTAGTACTATCAGAATGTCTTTGACTCAACAATTAAAGGTAACAATGATAAAAGAGACGTCGTCGAAGAGGATACTTTGAAGAAAGATTATGCCACGAAGACATTAACTAACCGTTTGAATATGAAGATGGATCTTTACTCACTTAAGTTGGAGGAGAGAGGTAATATTGTTAACCACATTAACAAATTTAATGAATTAGTGTCTCGATTTGAAAATGCTTGGGAGGAGATTAAAGAGGAAGAGAAAACATTACTCTTATTGGCTTCATTACTCAAATCCTTCAAACCATTGGTGCAGTCAATGCTTGCAAGAAAAGGCATATTGAAACTGGATGAAGTTGTTTAGAAGGAAAGCTATCATATGACAAGGAATGGAGATTACTCTAGAGAAGGTCGAACACTAGCTGTAGAGAGCTCTGACAGATGGAGGTCGAAAGAAAATGACCAATGAAGGGGAAGATCAAAATCTTGACAAAGAGATTTTAGCAATGTCGAATGCCACCACTGTAGAAAGTTAAGTCATCTTCAATATAGTTGTTCAGAGTTCAAGGAAGATCTAAAAAGATTGAAGGAGATAAAAGGTAAGTCAAAAGTTTTTATCAATACAGTCGATTCAGATGATGATGTTCTTTATTTACAAGGTGCTGTTGAAGAAAATTTGGGTTGGGTTATGGATTCTGCTACTGATGCTCATATCTGCACTAACCAAGAATTATTTGAGACCTTGCACACTGATGGAGATTTTTTATTCATCAACGTGAGGAACTGTTTGAAGCAAAAGGTTAAAGGTATTGGAAGACTTCACCTGAAACTCCACAATGATGAAGTCAAAGAAATTACCAATGTGAAATATGTACCAACAGGCAAAGTCAATATTCTTTCACTGGGTGAGCTGGCTTCACATGGGTACAAGTATGTTGGCATTGAAAAACAGTGCAAATATTTCAAGGGTGGAAGCTTGGTTATGCAATGGAGAAAAAAGAACAAGCATATCTACTATTTGGATGGAAGTGCCTTACCAGGAAGAATTGGAAGACAAAGCAAGGTAAGTAACCTCCCAAAGAAAAAAGTCAGATTTCTTGATGAAATAGAGATATGTGAGATTTTGGAAGAAGGGAAGAATTGTTGTGGGTTTTTCAAATCACACATCGGTAGAATAAGGAAGAATGAGGGGTTTGACCATATATAAAAGAAGGCCAAATCCTTTATAATAAAATACAAATGAGTTGTTTAGCATTTTTAGCTTTGAAAATTGTAAATTTAGAAAGCTAAATTATTAGTGTATTTTTCCATAATTTATCGAGGGGTCATGGATCTAGGTGTGGTTGAGAGACCGAACCACGTTAAATATAAAGTGTTATTTCTTCTTTATTTTTTATCTTTTTGTTTCCTCTATTATTATTATTCTTATGAATTTGAATAATGGGTATTCAACCCAACAAGTAATATTGGAATGTCAATAGGAGTTTGGGGTCGCAACAGTGGAGAACATGCATGATTGTAAATATTAAGTGATAAACAAACCATGCGTAGTCACCAAAAGATAGAGTTTTGATCTTAAGTAGAAAATGTCCCATCCATAAGTAGTTTGGTTCACGTTACTTTTTATCAATACAGTTATCTCGAACCTCCTTTGTATGAAGCTTTTTATTTCATTAATACAAAAATCTTTTATATGTTTTTTTTTCAATTATTTTAGGACATTATATAAGTTTTTAATGATGTTCTAAAGAATGTCCCTGAAAAATATATTATAAGATTTGAAACCAATACTTTTACTCAATTTGTTATGTATTTGACAAAAAAATATATTTTCTTCTTCATCACTAAATATATAGGTCATTATTATGAATTTAATAGGTATTTAATGATTTTTTACTATATAATTCTTATTTATTTCTTCTTCTTTGTAAATAAAAATATTACTTTAATTTTTATAAAAAGACAACTAATAATTTATAAACAATGAGGGAGTAATTGTTTTGGTGCATGAAACTCTTAAATCATATTTTTTATAATTTCATATATAAATTTTATAAAATATAAAATGTATTACAGAAATAGATTAATAGAAAAATATTTATAAAAATTATAAATATTTATTTATTTTTAAATATAATAAACTATATCACTCCAATAAACATAAAACTTTCCAAATTCTAGAATAATACTATTTTAAAAAAAAAAAGGACTTTCAAATCTTTTTTATAATAAAAAAATTCATTTTTTTTTTTATTTTTTCAATACATAACTTATAATGTGGTCTTATACTTTAAAAACGAGGGAGTTCCCCAAGTCGCTCTCAATAGTCTCGACGATTGGATAATTGACGACGATTAGATAATTGACTTCATTCCCAACAGGAAGCCGTTAATTAGATCATTTTATTTTGGCCGTGTAATGTCGAGTCTCTCTTAAGTTTCACCTCACGTTACTTCAATCGGCGTGTCAACTTCATGAGCTGTACTAGTCTATCTAGAGGGAGGAAACGTGGGTAAGGCGGGATTTTGACACTGACAAATAACTAACTCACAGGTTGGATAATACAGGCGATATAAATTTTTCTTGAAAAAAATTATATTGAGATTTAAACATATATATGACATGATCTAAGCTATAAAATTTGAACTATATATTTGGTGTAAACTATACATTTACAAAAATAATAAATATAAAATATTGTATTAATATTATATTGCAAGTGATAATATAATATTATTATTTTTCATGACAACTTGTAAAGAAAAATAATTAACTTTTTTTATTTCTTTCCGTATAAATTATTTTCTCTATAAATATCACAATCTAAATTTATTTAGAGGTATGTGTTTCTCTCTATATAACAGAGTCTCTCTATAAACTAATATTGTTACTGATTGAATCATCAGAGGGTCTTTGATGAATCATTCCTCTTTAAGCTTATTTTGTAGCAACCAACAAACACATTCAAGATCCCGAAGACTCCACCCTCATCCCGAACCATTCAACAGGCAACATCAATATCCATAACAACAATCCATCTAGAATCATAAGTTATATTTACCATAACTACAATTCATCTAGAATCATAAGTTATATTTACAATAAAGGAGTCCACTAACAACTTAAAAAATTACTACGTATACATCAAGAGATTAGCCGTGGGGTGGACAAAGGGATCACCTATTGATTCATTAATTCCTTGACTGAATCTGTAAGGAAAAAAACATTAACATACTAAGATAAGTTAACGCTCAATGAGTAATTCTTGCCTTGTCAGACAATAATACATATACCATTTAAAAATCCGGTGAGGAAAATAAGAGCTTGAAAACATCTTGTCAAATATTGAATATTCTAATATTATGTCATTGGAAAAGGTGAGAGTTCTGATGACCAAACAGATTACCTTATCTTGTTAGTTGTCCTAATCTTAACTTATTAGATTTCATATCCTATGATTCATGTAAGAGTCATCCCGGATATATCTTAATTGATTGGATTTCATATCCTAGGATTCTTTGTAAAAGTTATCCCGGACATGACTCGATTCCCCTATTCCATATCAATGGCTTCTGTGGAGCCTTGATCGCTCAATTCAAGAAGTATAGGATAAATCCATTTTGATTTAGCTTTGAGCTCTTTTTCCAAAAGTGATTTATGGGACTAGAAAGTCCATGTAACTTTTGTAAGTCTCAAAAATGGAATGAAAGGCGGTTTTCCGGTCAAGATTTCCAAAAGAAATTAATGTGTTGTGTTCTTTCAATGTGGAAAACAATAATA
>JAWZTD010000137.1:2828983-2841571 GCA_035221335.1 Echites panduratus | reverse complement strand
TGCAGCACCAGTTTATGGATTGCATAATCTGAGTAGGGATGTGCTTTTCATGACATGATTACGAATGAGGACAACTTGCTGGTTCTCTCTCCTGCATCTGTAACAAACAAAATTGGCATGATGGTTGCCCTACTTTTTAATTTTGCATTTCTTGTGAACTTCATCCTTTTCCAGGTTATCCCATTGTGTTTTTGTCTTCGGAGAAAAGCCTTCTAATTCACATAAAAGAAACAAAACAGTTGAGACTTGAGAGTTATGCCTCAGTGTTTTCATGCATGCCTAGATTCCAGATGTGTTTCAGTTAGCTTACTGTTATTGTAATATGCCTGAGCCTGACATTGTTCACCTTTTTTCTATCATTTATTTTCTGTTTGTGTAACTAGTTTCTGAAAAGTCTGAAATTTTTATTTCCCCATCCTCCAATCCCAATACCCAAACTAAACATCTACGATCCTCTATATTTCTGAACTACAGTTCCCCTATTTTTGTTGTACTTTATGAGTTTTGAGGTGTTCTAGTGCTTTTCCAGAAGATGAAATGATGCAAATGCTCCTAAACGTGGGAGGACCGGACAGGGTATCCCGAGTTCAAATGGCTGAGATTGTTGCATATGTTAGAGGTTATAATACCTCGATGATCAAACCAGTCTCTGCATCATTGGTATGCGTTCTTCATTTTTAACACGATATACGATTTTTGTCAGGAGTGTCCATTTTATGAGTATCTTGGGTGGGTGCTCTTTGGATATTTCAGTCATTAAATTGTGATTTTTGCCAAAACAATTTCCTTTTTTATCTTACCAAGCAACCTAATTCATATTTCCGCCTGGCCTGACAACCATTCGAAATGCACTCTTGATTTTCAAGGTGGACCGCGGTGTCAAGTCCCCTGCAGACATATCCATGGATATTACTAAACTGATTGATACACTAGGCATATCTCCAGTTACATTCAAAGACGGTGTCAGATTGACACTTGGATGTTAGAAGCCCATTCGAGAATCTGTTGTGAGTTAATTACTCGCGAATACTTCCAGAGTCTTTTATCTGTCACTACAAATTGATGCCTTGTAAAAATTTGAGATGCGGGAAACAAAGGAGTCTAATGATTCTGGGTTGCCATGGGTGATGATATAGCTGTCCAATAAAGTTCAAGATTTGGCCATCTACAGTGTAAGGTCTGCGTGAACCATCAGAGACAGTAGAATTGTTCCTCTCATTTTCTTTATGCTGGCTTAAAAAGTAAGTACATTTGCAAGAGAATATATAAAATTCTGTTTTCAGAATGAAAATATGTCATGAAGTTCATTGAACAGAAAGTTGCTGCAAAATTTCTACGCGGAGAATATGAAATTGATTCGGTCTTGATTGCGAAGGAATTTATTTTTACCTTTTTATCTCATCTCATGCATTGCCGTTGCTGCCTGCCAGCCAGTCTTTTGTTGAGTGCTTGAATGAAGTATTGACACTCATCAGATCAGGCAAATAAGACCTTTTCTAACCAAATTCATGGCTAGCTTTGCCTTTCTTGTTGACTATGTCCTTACATTAACACAATTTCAAGGGAGTAGTTGTGTTTTTTGACTGGGTATACATGACCTGACCGGACCTCACATCGGGTCGATAAGATTTATTTCAAAGTTTAAAATTTTTGTACTAATTATAGATTATTCTTTTTCTGGCATTATCTTCAATAGTCCTTCTTATTTCAATTTCTTAGCGACTTAATTAAAGGTTGTTTTATTATTATTAAATAATATTTTTTTTTAAGTTAAAGCAAACATTTAAAATGACAAATGAAATATTGTGACATAAGAATAGTATTCTCTCCTTTTATTTTGAAATGCGTAGACCTAAAGTTTGCCGTTACAAATCCAGATAAAACTTTAAAATCTGGCACCACTGGCTTTGACCAGCCACAAGAAATCATTTTCTACTAAAAGGACCCCACATAGTTATTACCATACCCCCAGTTTGGTCCAACCCACAGTCGTAGTTATTTATTATTACTAAAGCCACTAAAATTAAATGCTCAACGGCAACCCCATATAATCCCCCAAAAAAATTTTTTTTTTTAAATTCATTATTTTCAACCTTTAATTTAAATTATTTGTAATTAATGTAGTTTGTAATGTGATTAAATGAATTGTCATATTCAAATCTCTTAAATTAAAGAGTAATATATTTAATATAATGAGAAACATTTAATTTTAAATAAAAATTATATATTTTGATGAATTTGTAATTAATACAATAAAGGTGATATGAGTCTGGTTTGACAATTATTATAAAAAAAAAATATATATTGTTAATAATTTAAGTATAGAAATCATAATTTGCAAATCATTATATTACACTGACATTTTATAAATTAAGAAATATTGATCAAGACTTTACAAAGGTGACATTCATAATAAATATTTTTATGAGTTAATAATAATAATAATAATAATAATATCTTTATCGTGAACTTTTTTTTATCATAAGAAAATACTCAACTGAAAAGTGAATTTAAAGCGCAGGGAAAAAGAGAATTACTTTATACAAAATTGCCAATGACATGAAATTCGCCTGACCGCTTTTTCTTCGGGCAGCTCATCCACGGTCTTAATTCTAGTTTAATAAAGATCGTATCCATACAACACCTTTGACGGAGACCTCGGGCAACGTATTCTGTTTCAAAGCGTCCCCAGCAGAGGCTTCAATTCTGTTTTTCTCTGGTCTTGATCTAGCATTCAAGAATCCATTCCAACAGGCGAAACTTTAAAAAATCTGTGATATTTACATATCTTGGTTTTGGACTCTCTAGAAATAAGAAGTTTAGAAGATAAAAACTGGGTTCTTTTTCTGGAAGTGTAATTCTTGACAGTGAAGTGAGTTTTTACTTCTAATCCATAGATGCCTGAGTATTTAACCACCGGAGTTTGGATACGTGTTTGAATTTCTTTTCATCTTTCAGTTTTAGATTTTCTACGTGTGAAATGTTAAGAGTGGCTCGATCTGCAGCGTTGAGTCTCCGCACTTCGCGGCGATTCTCGACTGCGATACCTGGTCCCTGTATTGTGCACAAGCGAGGAGCCGATATCCTTCACGATCCATGGTTCAACAAGGTCAATCTTTTGCTTGCTTCTTTTTTCAGTTTATTTCTGCTAGGCTAGTTACTAACTTACTGTCTTGTAAAGTTGATGTTTGCTGTAGAAACTGAGATTTTCTTGGAGTTGTATCAGAAATGAGAATTCACGGGCTATTCTTTTCTATAATGTAAACGAGAAGTATTATTATTGGAGAAAGATTTGAAAGGATTAACCTGATTAGTGCTTTTAGATATTAGTGTTATGGAGTTGAGTGACTGAGATATAAACTTAAAGTTGTGAAAGGAATTGAACATGGAAAGGAATTGAACATTTTCGTATTTGCAACTTTATTGGATTCAGATTGTATTTGAGAGATTCCTTTATGATTATTTATCTTTTTTGGTAAATTTTCTAGTCTTCATCAGACTTTATAATGTTTGAACCCTTTTTCTGAAGCCTTGGTAGCTGGTGGTTAAGCATGCTCTCTTTTCTTATGATTTCTACTAGTTTGTAGATTTGGTGAACCATTTCCATTTATTATGTAGTAGTGACATGCTATTTCTTCAATGACATGTAAGTATACTGATGAATTCTATAAAGCAGGATACAGGCTTCCCCGTAACTGAAAGAGATCGGCTGGGACTCCGTGGTCTTCTGCCACCCCGTGTAATATCATTTGAACAGCAATATGCTCGTTTCAGTGAGTTTGGTTATTCCTTTTGGGCTCTCCTTTTTGTCATTCTCTCCTTTAACTTGGTTGTTAACTTCCTTATCCCTCAAAAGAAACTTGTGTTTTTTTCCTTTTTCTTAATTCTTGAAACAAGTGAAAGTTAATTAGGAACTAGAGAATAAGGAGTGAAGTTGAGAACTGAGTGATTACTGAATTTTAAATATTTTTCCTTCATTCCTTTTGGTTTGGTAGCAATCGTGTCGATATGGTGGATCTCACAATTCTTTCAATATCACTAATCTAGAAATTGCATCTGCAACTCAATTTCTTCTTGGCTTTCTTCCTTCCCTTAATTTTGATGATGGTTAATTGTTTGTTCTCATATGGAGAAAATTTCTTAGTATCTCATATTAACATCTGTTATATATGAAAATTTGTAAATAGCTTGTGATTTCTTTGACAAAAGGAATAAAGAAAAAATAAAGGAAAAGAAAGAGCTTTAAGCTTCCACATCTTGACTTAGGTTGTGCACAAGAAATATACAACTTTTTGTGTATATCTTGCCTATAGAACCCGTTTTACAGATGTATTGCTTTATCCCTACAAATTCATTTGTTTCGATCTTCTTTAATCTATGTTTATTCAGGCTTCAGTCGTCATGAAATTCTAGTAACGTGACATCTTCACCTCCATGTCATTTATCTTCTGTTTGAAACAAAATTTTTATCTCTGCATATACTATATCCACAGTGATTCAAGTTCAATTTGATGGTTGTCATTTTAAAATTTTTAATTGTCAGTGGAGTCATATCGTTCTTTGGAAAAGAATACTCAGGGTCAATCAGAGGGTTTTGTAGCTCTGTCTAAATGGAGGATCTTGAATAGGTTGCACGACAGAAATGAGACATTGTACTATAGAGTAAGTCCGGATTCCACTTGCAAAAGTGCCTTAAAAAGGATGATTGGAAGCCACCATCTAAACAGATTTTGTTGAATTTCTTGATAGGTTCTTATCAACCATATCAAAGATTTTGCTCCTATAATCTACACTCCAACAGTAGGACTCGTATGCCAAAATTATTCAGGGTTGTTTAGACGTCCACGTGGAATGTATTTCAGTGCCAAAGATAAGGGAGAGATGATGTCTATGATCTACAATTGGCCAGCTCAACAGGTATTATGTGAACATTAGAGACAGTAACCACATTTATGTACCGTTTTTGCTCTTTATTTCTTGAACTTCCCTGCTTGAGCTAAGATTTGTTTCAAATGATATATTTTTAGTTTATGTTTGGGATCGTATTTGAAAACCAAGAGTAGTCCTTTGAATGTAGGTGCAGTAAACAGTCATTTACTGATGCATGATGTTGGAATCTAATATGTTTTCCGTCTGTAAGAACATTTTGCATGATATCTGCCAGATATTCTGTTATGGTAGTTAGTAGCTATGAAAAGATTGTATTATTAGGATTTGCTTGGTAAAACTACCACAATGTTGCTAGGTGACATTCATTCCATTGGCCAAGCACTTCAAAATCTATGGAAAATACTATGCTAATCTATATCCATATTTCAAAACACAATAGCAACTCAAAGAATCCCTATTTGGATTGTTCCTGGAATATTTTATGAATGATTTTGTGGATGCTAATTGAAGATATGATATTATTTCATTATTTTCCTTGAATACTTTTAATAGCTTTGAAATGGGATATTATTTCATTAAAAGTACTTGTTTGAGTGACATCTTATGTGTGATGCAGGTAGATATGATAGTGCTGACTGATGGCAGTCGTATTCTTGGCTTAGGGGATCTCGGAGTTCAGGGAATTGGCATACCAATTGGGAAACTTGATATGTATGTAGCAGCTGCCGGCATCAATCCACAACGAGTATGTGTTACTTTTTCTTTTTAATTTTGTTCCACCTGAGTTTGATGCCATCACTTGTGTTGTGTGCTAACATCTCAAGGTTAGTTGTTATGTGTTTATTTGCATTGAAATAAGTAGGTGTTCACCCTATTAGTATTGCTAGAAAATGACTTTATTGTCTGATTGATGATTGTCCCCTCGTCGCTCACCCCTGCATATTTACATTTGTTTCATTAATTCACAATTCCTAACTAACATGTTTTGCTTGCATCTATCGTCTAGTGTTATGATTAGACCACAACCAACAAATTTGTGAAAGAAAAGATTCGACAAAAATTCACAATTCTTATAAACATATGAATCATGATCATATTTATAGATTTCTCTGCTGGTGAACTTACCTTTATTGAAACAGTCTGCTATATCTTACACTTGGTGCCTATTTCCATTTCACATATGTCTTACACTTATGCCTATGGCTATTTCCATATTGGACAGATACTCCCTGTTATGCTTGATGTGGGTACAAACAATCAGAAGCTTCTTCAAGATAGACTCTGTGAGTTGATTTATGTACACTTATCCCAATACATTTTTAGTCATTTTCTATTTCTTCTTTGTATTCCATCTTAAATGCTGGTTTTGAATGCTTAACGGTGACTCTTAAAGGATAAGAAATCTGAATTGGTGAAACTTCTTTAATCAATATGAGCTTGTATGTTAATTTGTTGTTATGATGTGATCCTAAGCTAGATCAAAGAAGAGGATATACTGATTATGCTTGTTCTGATATGACTTCTGCTCCACAAGTTCCTTTGCTTCTTAACACTTAATCAGTGTTAACTGTGTTATAGTATTTAGTGGAATAAAACACATATTCAGCAACCTCTATTTTTGAAATGTGGCCAACTGGTGATACAATAGGATCTTAACTCATTAACAAACTAACATGTTCGTACAAGTCATTCTAACTAAGTCATTCTAACTAAGTGATACAAGAAGAAATTTATATTACTGTATATTTTCCCAATTTTATGTATAAAGACATCCCTTTGGGAATATCCTATTCAAAGAGAGGGCTGGGCAGATTTCCAAAGTTTGAACTGGTGAATTCTGAGAATTGACTTCGAGAAGATGGGAAGAGAGACGATACAAAGTTGGGAGTTTCTTTGTCTTGTTGATGCATAACCCTAGGCTGGTTCATATACCATATGCTAATGTATTAGAAGTCGCAAGTGTGTTGCTCCTGGAATAGCTTACTTCTAGTTAATTACTAACTTTTTTGAAGCAAATAATATATTTTTCTAATCCATTTATCCTAGTTGACAGATTTAGGATTAAGACAACCAAGGCTGGAAGGAGAAGAATATTTGGCAATAGTTGATGAATTCATGGAAGCTGTCCATGCACGTTGGCCTAAGGCTATTGTGCAGGTGAAATTAGTCTTTAAGAGTTTGACTTGCTCTATAACATATTGACTGCATACTGATTTACCAGTGATTGGACCTGTCTTATCAGTTTGAGGATTTCCAAATGAAGTGGGCTTTTGAAACACTTCAACGATATCGGAAAAGGTTTTGCATGTTTAATGATGATATACAGGTAGAGTTGCTTCTGGTTAAATATCTATAGCATTATTTGATGGCATTGTTGTGTTTGCTCAGCTATTCTCCATGTTACTTAGGGAACAGCAGGTGTTGCACTGGCTGGTCTACTTGGAACTGTAAGGGCACAGGGTCGACCCTTGACTGATTTTGCAAATCAAAAGATAGTTGTTGTTGGTGCTGGAAGGTAGTTAAAACATACCCTCCCACCCCCCTCCCTCCTGCCTCTTCCCTATTCATATAAAAAAGAAAGAAAGAAAAATAAAAGAAGAAGAGCAACATGACAATCTAGTTGGTTGAGTTTGCCTTCTGGCTTGTTGGTAGGTGTTTGCTATAGTTTATCATTTTGCATTCTTACCCTTCTTTTTCTTAAAATTACTTTTGGTTTCAGTGCTGGGCTTGGTGTTCTTAACATGGCACTACAGGCTGTTTCAAGAATGGCAGGACAAACTGCAGATCCACACTTTTTTCTTCTTGATAAGGATGTATGGTTCTAGAAACCTGACATTGCTGAGAAATTTGTCAGTGTGTGGAGAATCCTTCCTTTGTGAAGTGTGAAGTTTATGTATCCTTACTTGAAAATGTAATTTGGATGTCTTTGGTCAAACTTTTGACACAAATTGGGCTGTGGATGCAGGGATTGATCACAAAGGAGAGGAAAGACATTGATCCTGCCGCTCTTCCATTTGCTAAGGGACTGGGTGAGATTGAAGGATTAGGACTTCGGGAGGGAGCAAGTCTCATTGAAGTGGTAAACTTTTATTGATCATTAGGTGTTTCATATCATTGGTTTAGTTTCCAAACTAGAAATTGTCTTTAAGGGAATGCAGTGGTCATTGATGCAAACATGATTAAGCATCACTTTTTTTGTCATACTTGTGAGACACTGAAACTTAGTAGTTAATGAAGATTTGAATTCTTCAGGTGAAGAAGACAAAGCCTCATGTGCTTCTGGGCTTGTCTGGTGTGGGGGGTATCTTCAATGAGGAGGTAGGTGCTTGCCCGTTTTGTTTGGCTTGATCTCCACTCTTATGGTTTTATGTTTCTTGTCTAATCTCTCACGGGTTTGATTTCATTTTCTGTATAATGCTTGATGTACTCCTGCATCTCTTCAATTTTACACCCAAGAGAATGTGAAGTAAATTCTTATTGATTTCCATTAAGTTGATCAAGCGTTGTGGAATCTTATTAGTATTAGTATTACTATTACTATTCATAAATCTTTAATGTTCTCTGATCAGCTAGTCTGTTTAAATCTGTAACCATCTTTTCTAGAATCAGTGCAGTACTCTCTGTGTTTGAATGTGCCTATTTCATCTTCTATTTTCTCATCATCTCATTTTAATGTGTTTGTGATATCTATTTTATTCTATTCTATGATTTCTTCATGTGATAACGTTGATCTTATGGTTAAGCATCAGAGTATTTGCATAAGGTGAAGTTACACTTTACCAAATTCAATATCCTTTTCAGCATATGGATCAGTTATATGTTGTAATTTGTGGTCATAAACTTAATGATATCAGTTCACCTAATTCTTGGCACACAAATCAGGTGCTGAGGGCGATGCGAGAGTCTGATTCTAGTAATCCTGCAATTTTTGCAATGTCAAACCCCACAATGAATGGTTTGCCTCTGAAACATCGTAATGATAGGCCTTATTATTCAGGCGTCCTGCTTTCCAATTAAACTTTGACTTTCTCTGTTCTGAAACAGCTGAATGCACTGCTGCTGATGCTTTCAAGCATGCTGGTGAAAATATTGTTTTTGCTAGTGGGAGTCCTTTTGAGAATGTTGATCTTGGTATTTTTCTTTTTCTTCTTTGCCTTTTGTGATTTTGTCAACAAATCCCAATCCTCATAGGTTCCAAGGATATCTAATTACATTGGTACACCAGATTAATTTTCATACCGTGGATGGCATGAAAATTATCATTGACATGATATTTATATATTTTTGTGACTGAAAGTCATGGTGGAGATGATTACTGATTGTCACAATTCCCATTACTATTATTAAATTCTATAGTAGGCACAGTTGCCGAAGTTATAGTGGGTAACAGTTAAAAATTGGATAGAAGACTTTTAACTCCTTTTAAATTAAAAAATTATTTTCAAGTTTTAATATCTGATCAAGTACCCCTATTGTTTACAATCCATTAAGGGTTTTAGTTTATAAAATATATTAAAAAAGTAATTTTTTTACGAAGCATTTTTTTTAGAGGATTTTAGTCCTCCATCCAAATTTTAACATGTGTCCACTATAACTTGGGCAACTGTGCCCACTATAGCATTTTCGTTGTTCTGTTATATTGTGTGTAAATTGTTCACACTAATAATACCAATTATGTGCAGGGAATGGAAAAGTTGGCCATGTAAACCAAGCAAATAATATGTACCTCTTCCCTGGGTCTGTTCTAATATCTTCTTCTGTGTGTTGACACACTTTCATTCTGGCTTTCAATAATGGCTTAGCTGGTTTGTTTTTGGTTAATGCAGAATTGGTTTAGGAGCTCTTCTATCTGGGGCTCGTTTTATTACTGATGGCATGTTGCAAGCAGCTGCAGAATGGTATAAAGTTATTACCCCTTAACTTCTTTTTGATGATTTTAATCAATTTTGAATTATAGGTGCTGTGATACTCACCACCTGTTCTCTTTTCCATCATTCATCAACATCGAATTTATTTCTTCCTGGTTGGTTTGAAGTTTTCTGCCCCCTTTCTCAACTGTCGTTCTCTACTGTTTTACTTTAGTAGGGTGTTATTTTGACCAAAAAAATATACAAAACAAGGGGCAAGAACCATCTTGTTGGTGGGTTTGCTGGTTCATAAAGACATAATTTTGACCTCCACTTGCTACTTTCAATTTGTCAGTACTGAATTTGTTGTTTGCATTTTTTTTCAGTTACAGAATTGGATTACTTATTCTTTCATAACAAAAACACTCGTTATTACTATCTTTGCAGCTGCCTTTTTATCTGTTCTTCACTAAACATAGTCAACAAGCTTGACAATAGATTTATCATTTCTTGCTCATGTTAGCCTTAAACTGGAAATTGTTTTCAAGACTGGTTACTAATGCATCTTTACTTCTGCAGCCTTGCTTCATATATGACAGACGATGAAATTCGAGCTGGAATCTTATATCCATCTATAAATAGGTGAGTGCAAAAAATACACTATCATAGAAACATTTATTGAATTAGAATATAATATAAATCAAACGTAAGAACTCCTAGAGGTAGCATTTAAGCATGTGCCCTTTGAGTGAAGCTGTCCTGCTAGGCTCACAGAAGTCAAGATCCGCAATGGATGAAGCCTCTGAAATTTCTGTGTCTATCCAGTTGCCCCGGTCAACTAATTGCTTGTGCTAAAACAAAGGGAGACGTTTTCTGGAATGAAATTTCTTCCCCATTGTTGTGGGTTTACTCTTGGCACTTCCTCCCAGTTCCTGTAATCAAATAGTAAAGATCCAAGGGACCCAAATCCTCCTCTATGATAAATTCAATGATTAATGCAGAATTATATAGTCATTGCTTAATTAGGACAAAGCCAGTAACCTTTAATAGATGAACATTTAATGCTTATATAGTGGGATTCCTGTTAGAGACTTCGTTAAAGTTTGAATATAGGATTGCAATGCAATACACTTTTGAATGACCCATAATCCCATTTAGAGAAGGCCGAAATTTAACATGGTATCGGAGTAGAGATCCTGTGTTCTACTCCTGCTTCTGCCCATTATGGTGTTGTTATCAATGTGTTAACTCTGTTAATGAAAATTTGTATTGGTCAATTTCTGATTCATGCTTCTGTTCATTGTTGCAGTATAAGGGATATCACTGCGGAAGTTGGTGCTGCAGTTTTGCGTTTAGCTGTTGCCGAAGAGCTAGCAGAAGGACATCATGATGTGGGACCTAAAGAACTGGCAATCATGTCAAAGGTAAACATTCTAACATTGTCTTTAGGAAAAGCAAAACAAATACTTCACCAAAAGAAAATTGTAGAATTGAAATGTTTCTTCTAGGAATGTATCAAATGCTTTGTGTTGTTGGATGCAGGACGAGACCATCCAATATGTCAAAAACAACATGTGGTATCCTGTTTACAGTCCTCTTGTTCACGAGAAATGAATGTTGTGAGAGTCAAATTCTGTTCATCTCCGAGACCAGCTGGGAGGTAAAAAAGGCTCATTCATCTCCATTTGGTTTCTGTAAAGTTCCAGGCAACATTACCACATTCAAATCCATTTTCATTCTCTCCTGCTTTTTGCAATGAATTCAGAGGGTAGGCAAACCGAAGAAGAAATTCAAGAACGAGCCCTTTAGACCTCTCTTTCTTTCAGCAAGTTATTTGTTCCTAAACCATATATAGTTTTAGAAAGTTTACTCAAAAATGTACTCGATTTATCTAGAGAAATGTTTCAATGATTTATTAATAAACATTTTTCAAGAAATTATACTCAGGCAATGATTTCTCTGCGTTAATGCCTGAGGCAAATTGACTGAGGAAGTACGGAATCCCATGCTTCGAAGAGACAATTAGGGATACTAAACGGATCCAAATTTGCAATTTTGTACCAGAACTCTATTAACGGTTAATTGACTTAGATCTAATCTATTTATTTAATTGATTTCAGGTTTCAATCGAGTATGCCCACCTTAATTTATTTTAAAATAAAACAAAATATGGATCCTATAATACATATCTATCAATAAAATTTAAAATAATCAATAGGGAACCGATATTCACACAACGAAAAATGATGAGTACACAACCCTATATAAAATTTTTACAACATATGATGTGAGAAATGACATAATCATCCTTTGAATCACAGTCGTCGTAAATGTTTGAATCACACCACCAAGAATAAGTCTTTACAACCGTAGGAGCTGCTGAACACATTTTCAACCCACATTCAACGAAATTCGTTTAGAAATAGTTGAAAAGAACAATGGAAGGTTCCAACGCATATAAATGGTCAAACGAAACTAAAATGGTAAGTTTTGACCGTTTTTTTCCCCGCTTATATCCATATTTTTATTGTTCCGTTGCACAAAATAACGGCTAACCAGTACCGACATCAATTCATTTAGTCGGCCATAAGTAACCGACAATTAGAGAATGAGTCGGTAACATTTAGCCGACTTAATTCACAAAATTCAGCAACTTCCTACCGATAAAATTACATTTCTTCAGCACTATCTTACCAAATTTTTATCATTCAGTCATCCATAGGTTGCCGACCAAGATGAAGCCATTCATTAATAACTCACCGACTTACATTATAATTTTACCACATATTATTTTATTTTCCAAAGATATCTTCTTGAATCTAAATTTTAATTTTTGTTTTTGTAGTCCATG
>JAWZTD010000137.1:2792723-2828883 GCA_035221335.1 Echites panduratus | reverse complement strand
TTGATGTGTACTTCTGATTGGATGAAGGCAGAAGCGAGAACTCAAGATCAAGCTTCTTCATTACATATTGAGGATTGAGAAAGCAATGAAGAACAAAGTCAACCAATATTAGACAGTTATTAATTGTAAATGTAATTTTTGTACTTTTAAATATGAAACTTGAGTTTTCTAAAATAATTTTTATCTAACTTTTATTGTTAATTGTAATATTACACATTTTTTACAATTATTTATAAAAAAAAAAGTTTGGCCCACGAGCCCGGCCCGGCCCGGCCTGCCACCACCCCCTAACCCGTCCAGCTTGCCCTGGACCCGGCCCATTGCCACCCTTAGAGCACATCAACAATTTCCCCACCTCACAAGCAAGACCCCTTCTCCATTACTTCAGCAGGTAAAGTATTTAGTTTAGGCTTTCAATGAATTCTTTAATTCAGACATGTTTAATGCATTCTTATGCAATTTACAGCTATCCTCCGAGGGGAAGGAATCAACCCCTTTTGATGTGTTCATTACGACGAGGAAAAAGAGAGATTCCACCTCCGTTGATGAAAGCACCCAGGATTTAATGATGAGTCTGCAACATATAGTTGTATTCACTACAATCAAAGTTTAAATTATATTTATCTTATGATTTTTACCTGTAAAAACTGAATTAATGCACCACTTACATCATTTTCTTTGTTTCTTTCATAGACTCACATGGAGAATGAGTATAGTGCCTTGCCTGAGGATTCCCACACTGGTGTTGTAAAGGAACAAATCTTTGCTACAACAATAGGAAAGGATCAAAGGCGGCGTGTATGCTGCTTTTGAAAGGGGCCTTCATCATCTATGTAACACAGTCACAGACTAAGACATTAAGGTTAGAGGTTGACCGGATATAGGTTAATTGGGTTGAGGAATTAGAATGAGAGAAAATGCAAATGAAGGCTGAATTTCAGAATGAGAAGGAAGCCTTGAAGGTTGATTTGGAGGTAAAATTGGATGCCAATTGAAGGCGTTTCTTGCACGGATGGGTCGAAATCTTCATGGCCTTCTACATGAAGTTCCTCCAACTAAACAAACTTCTCCCAAGGTTGGTTCAACTAGTAGGACGCCTGCTGGTTCCAACCATCACTCTACAACCCCGCCACCCTGATGCACATTCATGTACTTTCAGGTATACGTGCCCATTGTGTATTGTTTTTTTTTTCAGGCCAATCGTTTAGTACAACAAACTGCTGTAAATTTTCTTTAAGGCAGCTCAAACTAGAATTGTTTGTATTTTAATTATTTGGTTTTTCTTTTGCAAATTTTTTGCTTTTCACTTCATAGAAATGATTGTATTGTTAGACGGACTCATCTATTGTTATGCAATCTTCCATTTTGGTGAGACAATGTCGTTATCTCAACAAAAAAAAAAGAAAAGGTAAAGAAAACAAAAAAAAATAACACTCTTTGTTTGATGTCATTGAGGTGTTACAATGTAAAAGCAGCCAGTCGTATATGTCTTTTGTTAACTTTAAAGAAATGAACAAGTAGTGGTTGAAGTTGATGCTGAAAAGTAGTTTCTCTTTCTTCTGTAATAATGCCTATCTGCTTGTGGTGATTTGATATATATCTCGTAGAAACATCAGCCTGCTATTTGATATATATATATAAAATAGTTGTTGAAAAGATTAAAAAAATTTTCTTGGGCTTGCACAGAAAATATCGTGTTCTATTTTCATCCATCTCTTATATTTTCTTAGGGATTTTGTTTATATTTTCTGCTTGCTAATATCTGCCAAACTCTTCCTGTTTTGATTTTTACTTTAAAATCGATATCCTATATTTGCATTTCAGGATGAGACAACAATGGTGTCGTATAACGAAAAGGAGCAGAAACTTACCTGGACAGCACACGGTAAGTTAGTTGATCTATTAACATTTACCTTCAAAATTAGCCTATCCAAATTTTAGCTGCTCTGTCAACGGTAATACTTTTTTCTTAAAGCAGCATTCTTGCAGTAACTTTCTTTATAACTTGATTGGAGCAATCAATGTTGGATTTGCATCATCGAAACTTCTCAAGACATATTTGGATATAGTTTAATAATTGGTTCATAGAATTCTTTTTCCCATTTTCTCAGGCAATATTTCAATGTTATCCTCGACCTGAGAAAGAGTACCAACCATTTTCTCTTCTTTATGGCAAACGTCTTCCTAGTTATATTGTAAGACATCCGAAAATGCAACATCTTTGGTAACTGCTGCAAATTAGCTGGGAAGCAAAACCTTTAAAGCAGCATTTTGCCTACCAAATCAATATAATACTTGTCAAAATTCATAAGGGATGTTTATGTTTTGTTATGGTTCATTGAATGCTAATTTAATCCATTATGGATGTTTATATTTTGTAATGCTTTATTGAATGTTAATTTGTAATATAATTTTTCGTTTATTTGCTGACATTAATTTCATAGTTTGAAAGTTTGTAATGAAAGTACATTTTTTATGCAAATGATGGATATACAATTATGTACAATTTTTTGTATTTTAGCGATGAACTTACTATTTCCGTCTATTTACATTAACCTAAATATCCTAACATATATATCTTTGTAGAGGAAAAAAATTATAATATTATATACGACAGCTCTAAATAATTAGGGACTATATTAATGAAAATGAACTTTTATGTGACGGCCAAGGGGCCGCAGTATTAAATGAAATTGCAATATATAAGATGGCTCTACAGTTTTGTATAAAGGCTTACACAATATCGTTTTCTTTTTTAAAAAAATTTTATACTACAGCATATACGATGGCCTCGTAGTATATAGCTTTTTCTTGAGTCTGTTGAACATAAAGTTTTTTTAAGAAGCCTATGTTAGACCAACGTATTTTTTGTTGTATAGAGTTTATACGACCTTTCTTTCGTCGAATCTTTTTTGCCACACCAATATTTTTTAAGGCTCTATGGCAGTCGTTAGCAATGGTAACAGGGCTGGTTGGACTGCTTCGTGAACCCACAGGAACTGAACATGGAGGGTTGGAGGGACGGGTCCAGCCTGGGGCAAGATGGCCAGGCGGGCTGGTGGGCTGGAGGCGGTGCTGTTCAAGTGGTAGACCGGGTGGTTCAGGCGGTTTTTTTTTTTGTTGCTTGAAACTTTAAATTTTGGAGTTTGCAATTTTTTTAGCTGTAAAAGTAAATTATAACAATGGTATAAATTGAAAATTGTAACACTATAAATTATAATAAAAATTACAAAGTTATAAATTATCACAAATTAACATTACAATAAAAATTACATTTAGGTGTTATCCCGTTGTGATGTGGATGATTCTCCATAAAAGTCCCAATCTTCCTGTAAAATTGGTTGAGCCATATCTTGAAGTCGTTTTTCTGCCTTTATCCAATCGGAAACACACATCAGAGCGTTTAAAGTGTCGGGTGCCATTAGACTCCTTGATTCATCTAACCTTCTCCCACTTTCACTAAAGGCACTTTCGGACTTCACGGAAGAAACGAGTGCTGTTAGAACATCTTGTGCCATTCTAGACAAAGCTGGATATGTAGCTTCATTGTGTTTCCACCATCCCAAAATTTCAAAATCCGATTCTTCATTAGTCACTTGCAATTGAGCAACTATGTTTTAGATAGCCAACTCATTTAATCCACCTGATGAAGATGAAGACATCGATGACTATCCAATTCTTGATTTCTTGTTGCTGATTATGTTGAGGAGAGTAGAAGTAGTGTCGAACAGTAGGGATGGTCTACGTTCCGGTGGTGCCGGCATTGTAGTGGTCTATGTAGATAACTGTTCTTGATATGATGCAAAGAGACTATCCAAGTTCGTCTTCACATAACTCTTCAGTTGTTCTGCCTTCGTCAACCATGAAAGTCCTTCTGAACTTTCAAGGTACAACCCGTACAAATAGTCAATGCTTGTCTCGAAACCTAAAATCTTAAAACGAGGATCCATGCAAATAGCAATGCAATAAAATAGTGGAATATAGGAATAGTATTTAAAATATTTATGTTCCATAGCTAAAACCATTTGGGTATGTTCACTATATTCCCTAAATTCATTAAATGAATGAAAAACTTGAATTAAAGTGATGATCATGTGATGTGTAGTGGGATAATATTGTCCCAAAAGTAAATGAGTTATTTTGTTTAAATGTTTTAAAAAATAACGAAACAATAGCACCGGTAAAAAAAATGGAACTAGTTATTTGAGGTTGAAATCCAGTACTATTACAAAATTGAATAAGTTTATTTTTATAAGGCAACACACTATCTATCATCTCATGTGTTGAGTTCCATCTAGTGTTTACATCTACTCTAAATTTCCTATAACTCAAATTTTGTTCCTAACAAAGATATTTAAATTGTTGAGCCCTAAGTGAAGAAGATTTAATAAACCATACAAAGTTACGAATTATAGCAACAACTTCATCCACAAATTCAAATCCATTTTTAACAATTAAATTTAAAATATGACATGCACACCTGTTGTGGAAAAGTTTGAAATCTAAAATTGGTTTAATTTCACTCACAAGAATAGGAATACTAGAATCATTATTTTTTGCATTATCAAAGGAAATTGTAAAAATTCTATCTAAAATATGGAATTCACACACAATTGATAAGATAAATTATGCAATTGAAATACCGGTGTGAGGATACTCAAAATGCCTAAAGTAAATTATTTTTTTTTGAATAACCAATCTTTATCTATCTAGTGATAAGTTATACACAAGTAATGCCAACCATTAACAGCTAACCAAGAATCACAAGCAAGAGCAAAAGTAATACTATTTAATGATTTTAAATGAGATATAAACTCTATTTCCATAGTTTTAAAACAGTTCATAATATCACTTTTTAATGTCGACCTAGGCATTCTATTAAATGCTGGTTGTGAGGATTGTATTACCTCCGCATTAAAACTTTTAGTTTCCATTATTCCAAAAGGTAGATTTTCGGCTATGACCCATCTAGCAAGTTTTTCTCTAGCAATTTTTTGATCAAATCTAAAATTTCCTGTTACTTTACCTGCCGTTACAACTATTTGTTGTTGTTTTTGCAAATCTTCATTACAGTCAGGATGCTCATTTCTTATATGTCTAGTTAAGGTTCTTGTCCCATTCCCACTTTTATGCACATATGTCTTACCAAAAAGTATGCAAATAGCTTTTTCATCTTCTTTTTTAAATATTTTAAAAATAATAGATTTTTTTCTTTACCCTTATTTGTGCTACAAGAAGAAGTACTCGTTCCTCTTAAACGGCTAGTGAGTGTCAATGTGCCATCAATATCATCAAGATCAACATCATCACCTAAGGCCTCTACTTCATCGGGTTCAAGAAAATTTGTAATGGGATCATTTTCAAAAAAATCTATTCATTTGTTCTTCATCAGTGTTAATTTAGTGGGAAGATGAACGAGATACAAATCGATTCATTTTTTAACTAGATGATTTTAAATAAGTAACAAATAAAATGCAGTCAAGAAAATTTAATAATAAACAAGGGGAAATAATAACTATTTAAAATCAACAAATAATAAGATAGGTAGAAAGAAACCAACTTAGAAATCAAAAATCGGATGATTTGGCCACAAATTGTGGAAGCTTGATCTTTCTTCACAAACTCCTTCCAAATCAAGAATCTTCTTGCCAAAAAAAATTCTCAAACCAATATAGCCTTTCAATTAGAGAATAGAATGAAGAAGATTGAAGAATAGAGAGTTTGGAGGTTTTTTGTGGGAAATAATGAAGTGTGGGGGGATTTTATAGCGGAAAAAAGTTTCTAACAGTTATTGTAAAAAAAAAATTTTTTAAAAAAATTTGTTAAACGATCACATGACCGTTGCAAGAAACAGTCACATCATGACCGTTAGTTGTACAGGGTAGGGTGGGTAGAAGGGAGCTAGGGAGGCTGACAGGCCGGACCTTAAAAAATTTGAACCACAAGGTTTCGAGTGCCTGACCTGTTCGTGTTACTGTTCACACGGTTCTATCACGGGGCGGGTTATGGTGGATTGGGCCGTGTGGGTTAGCGGGTTGACCCGACCCACCTGCCATTGTTAGCAGTTGTATAAGGTTTTTATGGCCTCTTTTATACTTTTACAGCAACCCTATGGCCACCGTATAAGGTACTTTTTCTGGTAGTGATATGATCTCGATTTTAATTCTAGTTTGTCATTCATTTACTTTAAATAGGGAGTATAGCCAAATCGTAGAGGCTATGGAAAAAATATTTTAAATATTATTTCAAAATTCCTTTATTGTATTGCATTGCTTTTTGTATGGATCCACGTTATAAGATTTCAGGTTTTGAAATAGCTATTGCCTACTTGTATGGGTTGTACCCTAGAATACCGAAGGGGCATCATGGAAGTTGAAGGCGGAGCAGTTGAAGACTTATATGAGGTCACTCTTGGACCTTATTTTTTCATCCTATCAAGAGTAGTTAGTTATCTATACCAACCTCTAGCATGCTGCCATCAAGAGAAAGTACCTCGTCTAGAAGGGAGAGATTCAACGCTTGGACCATTATCAAGAATCTCGACAATAGCAATAGATCAAGGACGAGAGGTTCATCATTGACTTCGATATCTTGTTCTAGTGGCTTGACTGAGTTGATAATTTACAACATTGCCGCTCAAGTTCAGATTTCTAATGAAGACTCAAGTTTTGACATTTTGGGATGGTGGAAACAAAATCAATCGACCTATCCAAATTTGACGTTTTGACTCCACTCGTTTCAACCGTGGCATCCGAAAGCACTTTTGTTGAGAGCGATAGAAGACTTGACGAATCTAGGAGTGTCCTACCACCCAACGCTTTGGAAGCTCAAATGTGTGCTTTCGATTGGATTAAGGCTGAAAGAAGTGCTCAAGACCCACATTCTATAGTAATTATGGATGCTTGGGAAAACTACTAAGAATCTCAACTACCAACAATAAGGGATTAGAAATAATTGAAATTTGTAAATTTGCAATTGTTAAAGAATTTGCAATTGTAATTTTTTTATTGTGATTTTTCACAACATTTGTAAGTTGAAGAATTTAATTATTAATAAAATTATACATTTGTAAGTTATTTATACATTTTTTTCAAAGTTCCACAAGAATACAATTTTAAAGTTCTTAAATTCTAACTTCTACTTGTAATAAATTCTAAACTTCTAATTTTAAAGTATTAAACTTTTAAAAATTCCAAAGTTCTAATTCTAATAAATTTTGGACTTCTAATTTACAAGTCTTTAACTTCTAAAATTTTCAGAGTTCTTTACTTAAATTAACTTTACTTTAATTTAAGATTTAGAAATATACTTAAAGTCAATTTTACTTAAGTTTTGAAAAATAGTAACTATACTTGAAGGGAGTAATATTAAAGAGTTTTAGAGTAATTATAATACCATATTTAAGTTAAAATTTGAATTTTTTTTTAAAAAAAAGGGGAAATTGCACTAGATGGTTCATTTTGGATAAAAGTTTTAAAATATAGCCACACTTATAATTCTTTCAAAATATAATCACATTGTCATGTGTTTTTACCTAAATTCTACCATTTTAAAGTAAACTCTCTTTTCATTTTTAACCAAATTCTTGTTTCAAAACTCTCTCTCCCTTTCAGATCTCACAAAACCTCCTGATTAACTCTCTCTAACTTCTCTCTCCCTGCCTAGCATCCAATATTTCTTCCTCCCTCTCTAAAACCCAAGTTTTCTTACAAAACCTTCCCAAGATTTTTCAGTCAAATCATTTAAACTTTGTTCCTCACTCGCTGAAACCCATTCTTGAATCATTAGCAAAAAAAAAAAAAAAAATCACATCTTTCATATGAAATCCGTAGAAGGATTGAATCTTCATGGAGAAAAGGTTAGTTTTCATCATAAGAAATGGATGGGTATCGTTATTTTTGTATTTGAGACATATTATGAAAAAAAATCACATCTTTATGCTTAAATATGTCAAAGATTGAATCTTTATGGAGGAAATGTTTGTTTTCATCTTAAAAAAGGAATGAGTATCTTTATTTTTATGTTTTGAAATATATTATAAACAAAATCATATCTTTTTGCTCAAATCTATGCAAAAATTAAATCTTTATGAAGAAGATATTCGTTTTAAACTGAATGAGTATCTTTATTTTTATGTTTTTTGTCGAAATCCTTCGTAACTATTACGGGTTATTTTGTGGCATAAACTGTTGCTGATTGTTTTTGTAACTCTTATAAGTAGTTTTTGTAACTATTATAGATTGTAATTTTAACTGTTACGAGTTGTTTTTGTAATTGTTACAGTTGTTTTTAGCACACGTAAAGGTTGTAGAAAGGTTTCATCTTTCTATTTTTTCTTGGTTATGTAGGCCTTCAAATCTTTCATAAGAATTATGGGTTATTTTTGTGGAATACCGAGTTGTTTTTGTAACTATTATTGATTGTTCGATATAACTGTTATGAGTTCTTTTCTAATTGCCAAGGGTTATTTTGTGGAGTACTGGGTTGTTTTTTGTAACTGATATGAGGTCTTTTCCAACTATCAAGGGTTGTTTTGAGGTGTATAGGGTTGTTTTGGTAATTATTACAGGTTGTTTGATATAATGGTTATGGATTCTTTTCTAACTGTCACAGTTGTTTTGTTGAGGCGTGACATGTACAGGTTTTTAGGGGTTATTTTGTAACTGTTACAGGTTGTTTTTAGGCGTGACATGTAACAGTTGTTTTTCCTTGGCATTGACTATTCTTTGTTGAATAGATATACCAATTGGCATTCGGGATTGGATATGTCAAAGATTTCAATTCTTAGTCCTGGTTTCTTTATAAACTCCAAGAATAATTGGATGTCCCAAAAATGCTCAATATGCAAACAACAGGACACACAAAAAGGCAATGTCCACATACAAGCCTTGATTGATGAATTGTATTTGTTTTGTTTTTTAATTCATTTTATCTCATTGTAAAATACTCTACAAGATTATACATTTTGTCATAAAGGTTGTCAGGGGTTGTTTGTCTTGGAGTTATTGGTTATTTTTATATGTTAGGGGTTATTTTTCCTGGAATTTTATGGATTGTTTTTGTAACTGTCACGGTTGTTTAGAAGCGGTTACGAGTTATGTAAAAGGTTTATTGATTGTTCTTTTACTTTAGTTTTGTTGATACTATAGGCATTCTTGCAGTTGTAAGTCTTTCACGATTTTGTTTTAGCCGTACAGGTTGTTTCTCTTCTATTATGGGTTGTTGTTTAAAAGATGTCACTTGTTTAACATTTTATCCTTATTCTTGTAATCGTTATGGATCCCGTTAACCTATTGAATATATACCTCAATAAAATCACTAAAATGATCATGTACAAAATCACTAATGGTGTTCAATAAAATATAACACCATTGATTGTTCAATATCTATATATAAAATGATTATGTACTCTACACATGGCCCCCATCCAAACCTTTTCATCCTTGACATTGCACACGTGTGCGAGCCATCTTAGAGAAGGAGTGGCTTCCGGTTGGCTTAGATTGCTTGACTTCCTGTTTAAGGGGTTTAAGGGATAAGACGAGAGCAAGAATTCGACATCTACATGCCACTCGATATTGGGAAGCCTCAAACTGCAGGAAACATTTCAGTGTTAGAAAAAAAAACATATAATAACTCGTATAATTAACTTAAAAAAAAAAACTATAAAATGACCCATCACTGAACAAATAACAAAACGTAATTGAACAAACAAAAATCCGTAACTTATATAACAACAAGTCGTTACCATAAAAAATAACTCGATTCACCATGAAGCTTGTTCGCTATAGCAAATCCCTGAAAAAGAGAGAATTTCTAATCTTTTGCTAGTATATCCACCCTTTAAATCTGATAAAAGACCAAATCATAGAGCATTTCGAATGGGAGGAAAGGAATGCAAATCTGTGGCAAACAACCTCCATCATGAATCTTATTTTGACCCCAGCCCTAGGATCTTTGTCCTCCCCTAACTGCTCTTGTTGTAGATAACATAGCTCTCCATCTAGGGAAATAAAAGAAGATCTATCAACAGTGATTCTTAAGAGAGAACATGAAACTATCGTGACTAAAATAAATAATCTGTAACTCATGTAACAACCCTTAACTCAAATAAATAACAAGTAACTCATATAACAACAACCCTTAACTCAAATAAATAACTCATTACTCAAATACAACTCGTTACTTAAATAAACAACCAATAACTAAAATAAACGACCCATAACTAAAACAAACAACTCTTAACTCAATAGAACAACTTATAACTCAAATAAACAGCTATGAACTTCACACCCGACTACCCATGCAAGCATCAATAAACTTTTAACTCAAAAACAAGAACACGTCAAGCATGAAAAAACTCGTAACTCCACAAATAACAACAACCCAATGAATGAAACAACTGGTTACTCAATAAACAACAACCCATGAAACAACCTATACGAAAAAACAAACCCCCCCATTAAAGCTTTAACTAACAAATTAAGCATTTTTCAGTTAATTAGTTGTAAAAAATCACTTATTTCAATTTATAAACACAACCCATAAAATATGCAAACCTTTTAAGCAAATAACAAATCTGAAATCACACTTCAAAGAAAGCAAATTTTGAAACGGACCATTATGCAAAAAAGAACCAACTTTTTCTAAAAAAAAACTCGTTACTCATGTAAAAGGTCTTACCTTTAGTTCAAAAAATTGTAGTTCCAGTCGTAAGGAGTTGTAACTTCACCAACGAAACCTGTTTCTTGTATTTTTTGACCGGTTATAGATTGGAACTGAGATGAAGAGTCATCGAAACAGCTTGGAATGACTATAGAGTTTTACAGAAAGGAGAGTGATTCGAAGGGTTGTGAGAAAGTGTGATTGTAGTTTCTAATGTGTTCGGATTTGTTAAATTAATATGAAACGATTTGAATTCTAGTAAATTTTTAACAACCCGTAACTCTACAAAGTAACCCATAACAGAAGAATTTGTTTGTTTAACTATAAGGGTATATGTAAACTGTTGGGAAATTCACATAAACCAACAACCCCTAACTATATAAATAACAACCTATGACCTAAAAGTTAAATAATGAGTTCTTTTGTACGATTTGTACGTACCGCTTATTCTGGAGTTAAAATTATCCAAAAAAAAATTTTTCTTAACTAAAATTTGTGTAACTTAAAACTGTGATCAAATTTTAAAATACCTATTCTATTTTACATAAAAAAAATTCGTCCCTTAAAAAAATAAAAAAATTGGGACCGGCCACACCTGTATGGACCTAAGTCTAGATCACTAAGGGCCAGACCATCCTAGGATTGCTAGGCCCACCAGACCTGTATTTTTGAATTCCAACCCTGCCCCGGCATAACTCCAAAACTGCCGGCCATATCCAAATCCGTGGCCACCCAGCCCGGTCCACTGCCACCTGACTCATTCAACTGTAATTTCCACAAAAAGAATGCGAAACTGGTCACAGAACAATTAAGTGGACAGAAGTCAATGACTCAATGGTCATATGCTGAAATGGCTGTCGTTGCAGCTGATCAGAGCCCTAGGCATTTCGTCGCCGTCCACGTCGGTGCCGGATATCACTCCTCTTCAAATGAGAAAGCTCTCCGGTTCGTTATGAAACGTGCCTGCCTCGCGGCGGCTTCTGTGCTCCTCAAGGTATCTCACTACGCACATCATTCGTACTTGAAGACGTTGCAGAATGAAGTTCAACAGGAATGATAAAATAAATTTAAAAAAATGAAAATGGAATTGCTGTCTTTTATTGTGTTTTTCTTAGGCAATTTATTTATTTATTTTTAAATTCGACGTGGTTTAGGGTGATGGTCAGTGTATAGATGCTGTTGCTGCTGCAATTCAAGTGTTGGAGGTGCGAGCTGCTGTTCTATTCTTATTACTACTAATTGGGTTTTGGCCGTGGGGAGAGAGTTTGAGAATTTTGTTAATCCTCGAAAATTTTGAGCTAAGGATTTTAGCATTTCAGAATCGGTTGTTATGTGATATTGTTTTTATTTGCTTGAGATGATAATTTTGGTAGTTTCCCTTCCTAGATGCAAATTTGGTATTTGTGAAAACCTAATATGATGATGGTTTGGTTATTGAATCATCGTCTACTAGAAAATATAGTTATTTAACATTCTCTTTTTGTGGGTACTATTTAATTATTCTTCCATAAATATGTCTATATATATAAATATATTTATATGGTGGAGATACGCATTAATGTTTTCTCAAATTAACTGAAGTCGCACTGTAATATAATAATGTCCTTAAACTGTTTGTGTCTGGGAAAAAAAAAAAAAAACTTGATTTGTGAACAGGATCTATTATAAATTATCTAGGACTAGAAAAAAGATTCATTTCACTTGGTTTAAACTTTTATACTTTATTACAAAACATTTAAGTGCAGTAATTTGATATAGGATGATCCGTGCACGAATGCTGGGAGAGGCTCAAATTTGACTGAGGATGGTCATGTGGAATGTGATGCCAGTATTATGGATGGTGATTCAGAAGCCTTTGGTGCTGTTGGAGCTGTATCCGGTATTCCTGCTATTTTCAATATACCTAATTAATGAAAATGCTTCGTGAGGTCTAGTTCTGTTAATTTCTGGTTTCAATTGATATTCATTTGTGTTTTCCATTTTCATTTGATTCTTTATGTGTTTCAGTGAAGTTAATGGTTACCAGGTGTGAGAAATCCCATCCAAATTGCTGCTATGTTGGCCAAGGAACAAACCTCGGGTTCATCACTACTTGGTCGAATTAGCCCCATGTATGGTTGCACTCTGTGCTCTAAAATGTTTGAGCACATTTCATCTATGATTATCTACTTATCTGAATTTTTCTCACAATTTCTTTTGAATCTTCTGTGTTGGTTGTTTTCTGTTCATGCCTAAGCAATTTTGATCAGGAATCACCATGGTATATATCTATTAGACAATTAAAGATACAGTCCTAAGCTTATGATCCTGTGTGGTTCCTACCATTTGATTTTAAGATGTCAATCTTTAGTTGTAATTAGCTATTTTCAGTCATTAGGGATACCAAAAGTCTTTATTTTTCTATTTTACTCTTGATTTCCATGGGATGGTAATTGGTAAATGAAAATTGTTGATAATATGATTGAGTTTCTTGCTTTAGAAGCAGAAATACTTGTGTTTTTTGCATTTAGAAAATAGGGATTTATATCTTGATGCATAATTGTGTATAGGGTAAAATTTTTAAAGTCATGTCATCTTGGTAGTTGCCTTTCTTAATCCATATAGATTTTCTGGTTGATCATTTCTTTTTATTGCCTAGGTTTTTGGTGGGTGTTGGTGCACGGTTGTGGGCCAAGTCAAAGGGTATTGTTGGGCCACCAACTATTGAAGAGGTAGCACGTCCTTGCTTTTACACCCAAGCGTTATTTTTGTTTTAATAAGGACATTTGGTTCCCCTTTCTTTATGAATGCATGAAAGTCATTCTTTGCTTATCATGAGATAGTGGATGGTGACTGAAAGGGCGAAAGCACAATGGATAAAATACAAAGAAATGCTTGACGATGCCAAATCTTTGACAGATGCTAAAGTCTCTAGCAGCTGCCATGAGACTGATGTTGAATCAGGTATATCAGTTAAATAATCTCTGTTCTACATTGTATAACTTTGTTTAAGCATGTTCAACTGTTTTGAATGGGAATCTTCGTAACCTTCTATATTGTAATTATAAGTTTTCTTGAAAAACAAAAACCCAATTCAACTATATCTGTCACTGCCATCTAGCTCATTACATTGGATGTGTTGGTTTGGTTCCCATTAGATCTGGGTTTTTTTCTTTCTGCAGTGGAGGGTCAACCCAATGATAATTCCTCGGCTGATGGAGTTGGCAGTGTATCTATTTTACAGAGTGTTGTAGAAGAGGACTGGATTATGGACACAGTTGGAGTTATATGTGTTGATTCTGAAGGACACATAGTATCTGGTGCTTCAAGTGGTGGTATTGCTCTGAAGGTGATGTTAGAAATGACAGTTTGGCAAATGTAGTATTTTCACTTTCTTTCTCCTGCTCAAATTTATTGTTCATGTGCCACTCACACTGGATCTTGTTTGCTTTTCATCAAAAAATATTTGCAACAGGTCAGTGGCCGGGTGGGATTAGCAGCAACGTATGGAGCTGGTTGTTGGGCATCCACAAAAGGACCTTTTGCTGTTGGTTGTTGTGTCACTGGTGCTGGAGAATACCTAATGAAAGGATTGGCAGCCCGAGAGTGCTGCATTTCCTCATCTTTGTATGTAGCTGTAGTATTATTGCACTTTTGTAGCAGGAGATGAGATGCAACTCTACTCATTTTGTGATACATCCATCCTGGAGTCTGATGGGGAAAATATGTTGTCTTTTGCTGGCTTAATTTGATTTTTATCTTCCATTTTATTTCAATATTTTTCGTTATATAATCATGTCAGTTACCTGGTTTACCCACTATGTGTGTGAAAGAAAGAATGATAATCCTATAATTTGTAAGAACTATTAAGTTCCTGCAGCTCGTAAAAATCATGGCTGGAATCGTCAAATATAATTGTATAAGTTCCTTTTAAACAATATGTGAATTTGGAGATAATTTTGCAGGTCCCAGGCTGGCCCTGCTGCTGCTTGTTCAAATGTTTTGCATTCTGTAATTCAGGGAAAGAGTCATTGCAGTGTAGATAATGGTGCTGGAATCCTTCTAGTTCAAGCTGAGACTTCTAATATGGTTGGATACAATTACTTCTTGTCCTTGTTTTTTGCCCCTTTTCTTTTTGTTTTGATTTCTCAAAGGACTTGTTAACATTGCTTTAGGTTCCTGGTACTTCAACAAAGCTCAAAGCTGTTGAGATTGCTGCTTCCTATACTTCCCTATCTTTTGGAGTAGGTTATTTTGGAAACACAATGCAGCGACCAAAGGTAAACTGTTGTTACAGGCTTTATATTATATTTGGATCTATGTGAACACCTCTTTCATTCGTATATTTTTTTGGGTTTATGTTGATGGCTTTGTTGACTTCCGGAGATGTATGGAATATAAGTAGTGCATTTTGAAAATATCGGGTATGTTCTCCTGGTGACATACTATGCTACGAGTGTATAGTTCAGATCAATCTGTGCAGCTGTTTATTTAAGATGAAAATTCTGTTTGTATGCAGAATGTCTTGCATTTACATCGGTGAGATACTGATTTGTGTTGTGCTTGATGAAATTAGGGTATTTTTCCCCTCATATTTTCAACATTTTGTGAACTTTTGCACGATGGACTTATTGCCTTCTTGGGGTGGACCTCTTGATTCTTGAGTAACTATGGTGCATTGTTACTTTTTAGCATTTGTCAACGAATATTCCCTGCAACAGAAGATCTTATCTAGAAAGCCCCATCTTTTGCTTTTGCCCTTCAATTTCTAATGTTATTTTATGGTTATGATTTTTCAGGTTTCAATTCTGAGGACTGCAAAGCAGCAGAAGAAAGCAGAAGTTGACCAGTTTGCTGCGAGAATTAATCTTGCGCACAGTACTTGAAGGTTCTATAGCCACATTTTATATTGAGAAAATTGTTAACTCTTTTGTTATTCCATTTTTTTTTTCTGCCTAATTGTTATTTGATATATAATACTATGACTAAATACTATGGCTAAATAATTTTTATGTACGTTGACTAAACACATCATTTAAATTCTTATTTTGTGAAGAAGAAGCTAATATTTTTTAAATGAAAGGAGCAGTGGCAACTGGTAGCATAGCAGGGTTGACTCACTCCCCCGCCTATTTAGTGAAAGACCTCCAAATGAGGTACAACAGATTATCACATCAAATGTAAATTTCTGGGTCTTTCTATACTGTTTAATCGATAATCAACAGAATTAATTATACATGGACAATTCAAACTGCACAAAATACAAATCCTGGAGGCAGAAAAATATAATATAATGAGACTTTAAGCTCCTTTTTGAAGCAAAGATTAAACACTCGAACATGGAACTGGAGATCTTAATTCCTGGGTAAATTTTATTGTCGTCAAGTAACCGAGTTTCATTATATTTAGTTTATTATTATTAAATAATTGGGTAACATCAGCAGCTTACCAACTATTACCAAAGTACACCGATCAAAACAGAGTTATTATTATCATTATTATTAAACTTAAAATATTTTATATGAATAAAGCTATTGTATGTTCAAAGGCTTTGAGTTCTCCTGGCAGACAGTAGGGTGTTATAAAGAAGCCCCGCGACGGTCAGTGGTCCAACCACCCCACCCCCCTCGCCCCCGCTCCCCCAGCCCCAAATCTGGAACAGGAGTTTATAGCTGATGCAATCTTACTCATGGTTATTAAAATCGGACAAACCGCGAATTGGATAGGCTTCCGGTCAAAAATCGGGTTGACCTTTTTGCAGCTGAGGTTCGAACTTGGGAAGTTCCAATAAAATTAAAGCATTCTATCATTGCATCACATATTTAATAGTGTTTTATTTTTTTTTGACATAATAAAATCTTATTTTGTAGTCAAAATTTATAAAACCCGGTTTGGATTTGAGTTTTTATTTATTTCCAACCATATTTCCGATCATCAAAATTATTATTTCTATAATAAAGTTAGTACTAAACTGTATAACATTTGTTTTCATTACAAAATAAATATAAAATTTGTTTGAAAAATAAGAATTTATTTTCATATAAATATTTTATCCTATATTATTTAATTTATAATTACAAAAATTAATAAAAAATAAAAAATGATAAAATCCGGTTGAACTTGGTCAGACCTTAACCCCTTTGTCCATCTGGTTTGATGTTCGGTCCCATTTTAAAAACAATGATTCTACTTGCCTCCTTGTAAGAAACATCACCAACCAATCGACAGCCCTTAGCAATCCTTACGAAAATCAAAATATCCAAAAATATTAGTGCACTGAATAGTTTCCACAAAGCAAAATTAAAATGCTTGCAGAAGTTACATTAGACCACAAATAATTATTTAAAAAAAAAACCATGTGGTTTACGCACACCTTTGAGTACATATTTTATCATCACAACTTAGTATTTAGAAGCATATTAATGATGAAAATCACCATATTAAGTAAGAGCTGTCCATTGATATGCTAACTACGTATTGTTGATGATGATTGAAAGGACAAATTCCCCCCACACTAATCCATCATCAGGAATTACTGTTCACATTTGTCCCACATCGATTTGGTAAGGAAAGACTTTACACAAGTCTTTTCTATAAAAGCATTAAATGACAACTACCATATGTAATTGACTTTTGACTTTGCATATGCGTTGTTCATACTCTTCTACTTCCATACCGCATCTAACTCAAGTATCGAGAAAACCCTGCTACTACTTTGACAATCTTTGTGACTACAAGTACCCGAGAGGAGATTTGGGCTTCAACCCGCAACATCTATCCTATCTCAATAAACGTGCACTTTGCAACACACGCAAATTAAACCTAATTACTAAACTATGTAGTTAGGACAAGTAAACTACGAAGCCAACCTTTGTCGCTGTTTGGCTAGCTACCGTCCGACGGCCAGCTCAAGCCCGTCCGATGAATATTTATAAATAGGACAGCTTGCCGATGGGGAACCGCCTGCCGATGGTGCATCGTTTTTAAATATTCATCGCACCATCCTCTAGCGATTTAGGTTGTCTTCTAGCGATTTTCAGCCGAAATTTGCTATAAACAAAAATAAAGTATAAGAAAGTAAAATATATCCAAAATGACATAATTTAGGCTAAGTTACATAAAATAATAATATAAAAAATGACATAAAACTTAACCGAAATATGTATAAATCACTCAACAACATCATTTGGCCCCACTATGGTTTCTTGCTTATACAAAATCATAAACCGCCTTTTCCTACATAATGAAAACCAAATCTGCCTACCCAAGAACCTCAAAGGCTCCCCATCTACTGGAAACCATACTAGAGCCAACCTTCAATACACAAACACCAAATCTTTAAAGACGAACCAGAATAACACTAACTACACTCAACACCTGATTGGTGACATAGCTCGCCCATACACTTCCTCACAATTTCCCAACTCGAAAAAATCCAAAATGGGAGGTGCCACCTTTCGCATGAGGCTTGCCAACAACATACCACAACGTGTCTGCCCTCAACTCGGACACATATCATACATGATGAAAATGAAACTGGCCATCGAGCAATACGAGGCATTCCAGTTGTTCCTGGAGCAGAACAACTACATGCAGCAGAATCATTGGAATGAAGGAATTAGTTCTTCAAACCACAATGACAGTTGAAACATAGACAATGATGAAGCCTAGTCCAAAAGGAATGACCCAGAAGCCATTCCAGCCTCTAAATCCCATCCTCAACAACCAAATCCGATTATTACCAGAGTAATGCCCTCTCAAAAAGTCTCATAGGAATTCAAAGTAAAACTCCACCGCCTAGTGCAGAGAGTAGATGATGTAGAGGCTGAAATGCCTGAGTTCAAACCAGCAACAACTGCCCAAATCTAGGAATCTTGCCCTCTTATCTCGGAACTTTGACATTTGAAAATTCCAAAAGATTTTCAATTGCCAAGGATAAACAAGTACAATGGTACAACTGACCCAGTACAACACTTGTCTACTTTCATTGCATTCCTCTCATTGTATGATTCAGATTAAGTCTTGCTATGCTATGTATTCCCAACTTCTTTTTAAGGAAAGGCATTAGAATGGTACATGAAACTTCCCGCTGCATCCATAACTAATTTCAACCAGTTGGGAGACCTTTTCCTGAGTCACTATGCAGGCAATAGTGGATACTCCACGCTATAGTCTTTCCTCCTTAAAATCTGACAAAAAAAGGAAGAAACGTTGAACAAGTATTGGACTATGTTTAACCAGGAAGCATTGAAAGTCAAGGACTGTCTGGAACCCAAGACAACAGTAGATACACCAGTTACAGAAGAGATTCCACATACCCTGCCAACAGTCCCTAGAACCTAACAAACAGCAAGTCCAGGAACCAACTATTCTGGTGTAGACTCCTATACACACAAAATATAGTTCCGCCCACAGACACCCGGAAAAATAGGGTACTAGAACATTCAGGAACCAGAGCCACAATCAGTATATAAACAGAAATCAAGCTTCTCAAAATCGGAACCCATCCAATCCAAACTTCACACCACTTAATGCTCCAAGATCCATGATACTCCAAAAAGTGAAAGTTTGGGCATTCTCACTCCACCGAAACCATGTAGACACCAATGGAGAAGAGAATGCAGGACAAATATTGCACATTCCATAGGGATGTTGGCCATAACACTGATGACTGCCACCAGCTAAAACGAGAAATTGAAAGTGCAACACAAAGAGGCCAGTCAACACGGTCTATGCTCAACAACTGCAACAATCACCGCAGCCAAACCCCAGAATCATTGACATGATTTTTGGTGTTAACTCTGAATTTGCCACAAGGCCAGGGAAAAAACTAAAAGTTGCTAATGCAAATGTTGTTAATGATGATGTTCCTTTGGTGGTTTCTATGTTAATTGCTTGATGTTTGGTGAAACGAATTCTCATCGACATAGGCAGCTCTGCCAACATCCTATATTATGATGTGTTCCAGAATATGGGCTTGAAAGACTCAGCCATCAAAACAGATCATATACTTTTGGTAGATTTTCTGAAGAAACTACATATGTCTTGGGTACTGCATCACTGGCAGTGCAATGGGAACCAGAAATGAAACTTGCTAAAAAAAAATGTGTGAATTTGTGGTGGCTGACTCCCCTTCAGCCTACAATTGCATCTAGGGAAGACCAGGATTAAACATAATGTAGGCCTAAGTCAACACATTCCTCAACTTAGTAATGATTCCGCTTGATGTATCATTTTTTTGTAATTAAAAAAGACATCCAGATTGCCTGCACATGTTTTAAGGTGGCAATCTCCAAAAAAATAGATGAAAGAAGACAGTCAAATTACAGAGGAAAAGGGCCAAATTGAGCCAGCAGTAGAACTACAGAAGTTCCAGATACACGAGACTCATCCCGAATGGAAGGTGACTATAGGCAAATTTTTGCCCGTTCTGGTCCAACATGCCAATTTTTATCTCCTGGCTAAGTACCAACGTGTTTTCACCTAGACCACTAAAGAAATGGGAGTGGTGCCAAGAACATTTGTAGAACACCATTTGGGTGTTTCAGATAATTATCCCCCTACAGTGCAAAAGTGGTGATTCTTCAATCCCAAGAAATAAGAGGAAATAAAAATTGAAGTGGGTACATGGTCTTTCGGTGGGGCATTGAGGCAAACCACATCCATCAAGGAAGTTCAGAAGCTCATAGGATGAGTTGCGACACTTAACTAGTTCTTATTAAAGTCTAGGGAGAAATCATTGTCATTCTATCAATTACTCTAGAACCCCAAAAACTTCCAATGGACTAATAAATGCACACAAGCTTTCAATAAGCTTAAAGAACTTCTGGGTTCAACCCCCTGTCCTGGTTTCTCCTTCTCAAGCAGAAACTCTATTTTTGTACCTGTCTATATCCCCGAATGCAATCAGTTTAGTTTTATGGCCAACATAAAACCAGTTCATTACATTAGTCATGTCCTTTAGGGACTCGAATCATGTTATTCAGTTTTAGAGAAACGTGCATTGGCTTTATTAATCGCTTCCCGAAAGTTAAAGCTATATTTATAAGCTCATTCTATACAAGTTTTAACAAATTCCTCTATCAGGAAAATCCTTCACAAGCCCAACACAGTTGGAAGACTTATGAAGTAGGCAATACAGCTGTCGAAATTCGATATTGAGTACATGCTTAGGAAAGTAATAAAAGGTCAGGTTTTCTTAGATTTCATTCTGGAATGTATAATCTCTAGACCTGAACCATCCTTGGAACTAAATTCTGAAAACCATCCAAAGCAAGATTATTGGATTTTATACACTGATGGTTCAACCGAAGGAGCTGGATTTGTTTTGCTCAACCCGGAAGGTATTTGATTCGCCTATGCTCTAAAAATATAACTTCACTATAAGCGCCACTGAGTCTGAGTATAAATCCTTTCTAGTAGGACTCAAAGTTGCAATTCATTTTTGGGTACTGCATGTCATCACCTGAACTGATTCACAGTTATTAGCAGAACATGTCAATTGCCAGAGAAGAAAACATGTAAAGTACCTGGCTGAAACCCAGAAACTCTTCAACAAATTCAAATTCATTAAGGCTTAACACATTTCCCAGAAAAGCAACCTTGAAGCAGATTTCCTCTCAAAAGTCAAGAAAGGCACCCAAATGGATGGCATTTGGATTGAACCTTTAGAAAAAAGAACAATTGATTCCATTAGTGTCAACTCTACTGAAATAGAGGAATCATGGATCACTCCCATATTCAAATACATAATTGATGACACTTTACCAAAAGATCCCACAGAAGCAGGGAAAATCAGAACCACATCTTCCTGGTACGTCTCCATGGACAATCAATTATATTGAACAGCTTTCTCCTAGCCACTCCTTAAGTGCATTACTGAAGATAAAATAAATTATGAACTCAGGAAGATCCATGACGGTATCTGTCGATCACACATTGGTTCCAAGTCACTAGCCAGAAAAGTAATGTGCACTGGATACTTCTGGCCAACCCTTGAAGAAGACACCACGACCTTGGTTAGGTCTTGTCAGAAATGTCATGTAATTCTGTTAAAGTAATGGAACTGTAACATGGTTATTGAGTAGCAAAAATGTTAAAATATGAAGGAAAAAACTTAATAAATTTTTATGGAATGCTGGATTAGTATACTAATGAATTGTTCCGGGGTTAAATATCGGTATACAAGCATACTAAGGATAATATTTTTCTCATATTCATTGCATTCCATGTATGCACAATGTCATTTCGTTCCATGTCTTTGAGCCTAATGCTTCCATTGCCTTTGTCTTTTGAAATAAGGTATGGGCCTTCCCAGGTAGGATCTAGAGTAGAATCTTTTTTGCTTACTTCATTTAAGACTAAGTCTTTGAGTTGCTATTTTGGGACTTTCTTGTTGTGGTAACTGGTCAGCTTCCTCTTGTATGTTGAATCTCATATAACCATTTTGTTCCGGATCTCTTCCAGTAAGTTCAAATTTTAAACTAATATTCTATCATTCCACTTAACGTTGAACAGGTTGATGCGTGATGAGGTCCCATTTTCTACCTAGATCATGGCATCTATTCCAAAACATAAGTTGAATGGTGATTCTTTTGTTCGGGAGTTTGGAGTTGTCCGATAATACCATAATACGTTTGAGAGTTCATCCACCCATTTGCCTTTAGCTAAATGTAGTATCTTCTTTAGTCCTTGTAGGATGATTCGGTTAGTTACTTCGGCTAATCTGTTGGTTTCTAGGTGACCAATAGAGGTGAACTGATGATCTATTTTTAATTCTGAGGAAAAATCCTAGAACACTTTTGCTTCAAATTGCTTCCTGTTATCAGTGATGAGTATTTGGGGGATTCCGAATCTGGTTATGACTTCTTCAAAGAAAAATTCCTTGAACTTTCTGGTAGTGATAGAAGGGCTCTGGCTTCAATCCATCTGGTGAAGTAGTTCACTGCAACAATGAAGAATTCCTTCCTCTTGAAGCCATAGGGGAGGAGCTAAGTAGATCCATTCCCCACTGATGGAAGGGAATGGGATTGCTAAGGGAATGCAATTCAGGGAAAATTTCCCCACTGATGAAGCACATGGATACAAATGATGCCTTGAAATGAAAGACAATTCCGAATCAGCTTTGTCTACGAACAAGGAAGCTATAAGTAATGCAACTATGCATCTCATGGAGAGTTCAAACCTGGCTCAGGATGAACGCTGGCGGCATGCTTAACACATGCAAGTAGGACTGGAAGTGGTGTTTCCAGTGGTGAACGGGTGAGTAAAGAGTAACAACCTGCCCTTGGGAGGGGAACAACAGTTGGAAACGGCTGCTAATACCTCGTAGGCTGAGGAGCAAAATTAGGAATCCGCCGAGGAGGTGCTTGCGTCTGATTAGCTAGTTGGTGAGGCAATAGCTTACCAAGGCAATGATTAGTAGCTTGTCCGAGAGGATGATTAGAAACACTAGGACTGAGACATGGCCCAGACTCCTACGGGAGGCAGTAGTGGGGAATTTTCCACAATGGGAGACAGAGCAATGCCGGTTGGAGGTACAAGGCCCACAGGTCGTGAACTTCTTTTCCCAGAGAAGATGCAATGACGGTATCTAGGGAATAAGAATCAGCTAGCTTTGTGCCAACAGCAGCAATAATACAGAGGATGCAAGTGTTATCTGGAATGATTTGGCTTAAAGCTTCCATAGGTGGCTTTTTAAGTCTGCCGTAAAAAACTAAACAACATTGAAAAATAGAACGAAAGGTTATATCATTCATTCATGTAAAAAGACTTGGTATCTTCAAAGCCTTTACAAAAAATGTTCAAAGTGTAGATCTGCCGCATGACAAAAAGCAGAAACACAACACTAAACAAAAAAAAAAAAAAAAAAAAAAATCAAAAAACGATAAAACTAACTGTCGGAAGAAGGAGCGGGAGCTTCATCCTGGAGAGACGGAGGAGAGAGAACCTATTGCAAGGTAGCCTCCGGAGTTATCAGACAAATCTGATCCAGTGTTGCTTGTAGTTATGTATTCATGTGTGCCAGATCCGCATCATCAAATTCATCATCTAGGGAAACTCTCTCCGGAGAAGGAAAGGTCTTGCTCATTTCTCCCGAGTTAAACTCCGAATCCCAAGGTAAGGGGTAGGTTTATGAAATCCTCAAGATGGAACCCGGTTGGATCACGTCTAGACAAATAGAAGTAGGTCAATGCAGAAGCTCGAGCTTCAATATCTAACTTGGCCTAAATGGAACCTGCTCTTGAAACTCAACTAATCCATGTGGTTGAAAAGTTCACCTGCAAGCCGAAAGACTACAAAACAAACAGTTAGAAAAACCACAAAGGACAGGATGAAAGCATGCAAACACAAAAAAAAATATTTTACTAAAAATGTTTTACTCGGACCCCCTCAATAAATAGTTTCTTTTTATGTCCTCCAAGGACATATCCCATACCCAATCCCGCTCCATGGGAGGTAGAACATTTCGGTAGACCTGTAGGGCTTTCGTGCTGTCGAAAACCCAGTCATTCACATCCGGGCAAAGATACTGAACCATAGTCTTCCATAGTGACTAGGTCAAGTACTTCAGCCATGGGCTCCTTACCCCCTCTACCTTTGGACCCACTCCTCCTCCAGCCTATCAAATTTTCTTTTCAGAGTGTTGTCCCAAGCACTTGGAATCTCCAAGCCATCTGCTGTTGGAGTATCAGGGAGAGATGGCCTCTTTTCCCCAACAAGAGTAAGGGGCCTCTTCAGAGTAGGAGGCCTTGGAGTAGTCGGTGGCCTAGACTCGCTTCCCCTTGAAGCAATGCTCTGTGTTCCAGTCTTCTTTGTCTGTGCTTCCTTCTCTACAAATTTACCCAAAACATAATAAATTTCGCACATACCTGTTTCAAATCTATAGGACCCATCTTTCGGTATTGAGGTATCTTATAAGCAGAAATCTTACCGGAAGTGGTTTTTCTGGGAGCCGTCGTCCTGGCCAGTTGGTTTTACCAAACCCAAACAAAATTGTTTTCCTGCAACAGAAAACAAGTTAGTTTTGCAATAAAAAATAATAAATAGAAATAATAACTAACTAAAATAAAACTAAAAAACCTCACCTCAACATACTTAAATTAATACGATTGAATTGCCTACGGTAATTTATTCCACCGTATCTCAACCACTCTCGGTTCCAATTCTCCCCAACCTTTATCTCAAAATCAAAAGCATAAATCCAAATCCACTCGATGGTATGATCATCATAATTAATTGGACCTTTATTTTTTATCGTCTTCATCAGGTTCCAAGGGAACAAAACCTCTGCTAAGCTGGCATGTCGAACAAAGAAGAACTCATGCTTCTAGTCGTGAATTAAACTTAGACACTCCAAGAGTTCTGGAGCTCCCCTCCTCCGAATAACATAAAAGAAACCCATGATTCGGGGTCTTGTGTTTCTGGGCCACAAGAAAAAAAATGCCTACCATAACTCTAGACTCAGTTTTGCACTCGCAAGCTTTGGCTACCAAAATTAGAGCCATGGTGCACAGAACAAAATTTGGTCTCAGTTGTCCTAGTTGAATCCTAAAAAACTTTAAAATATCCAGGAAAAGAAGATGAAGAGGTAACCTTCATCCAGCTCGAAACTGGGTGACGAAACGTGTCACACATCCAAGAGGGGGGAAATGAATCTTATCACCATCTTCCGGAACCAAAACTTTGAACCCATCCGAAACAAAGAAGTCTTCTTTGAACACTTCCATATTCCTGAAAGAGTTGTCAACTTGAAACTGCTGAGTTACTAGTTTGGACCCTTCATCACAGGCCAAGACTGTTGTATCCACATGGTCAAGGTCCGAACCTGCAACAGAACCCTATACTCATTTCGCAAAGAGTTGTCCTCCTTATCTGCATTGGGGAAGTCTATAGTCTTCTTCTCGATCCCATACCTAGTACTATGGAACCCACCTTTGGGAATAGTACTATCTGTTATGTCACCAATTCTAGTAGGTTCAGGATATTCCAATTCCACCTGATAAACCAGAATGGATGAACCACTGCCTACCCCAACATCCGGCTTTTCCATAACCCCCAGAGTTAATCTCTCCTTCACTAGTAGACTTAAACCTCCCAAACTCAATTCGAGACTCCGAAAACATCTTCAACAAACGAAAATCCCCGATAAAAAAACTTACAGAAAAGATTAAAATAAATACATGAAGCCATTTCAAGGTAGTTTGTTGAAGAACATGAACACAAAAAAGGTTTAAAAATGTTACTAAAACGTCACTTGGAAACAAAAAAGGAGAAGATTTAGAGACTGAAACAGCAACAAAATCGAAGAAGAAGAAGAAACCAAAAACAACCTTCTTGCTCTTCTACAAATTACCAAAAAAATGACCAAATCAAGAACAAACAGAAGATTGTTGCTTCAACAGGAAACAAAATCGCATGAACTACTCGAAAAAGCTCTAAAAACTGCTATGAAAGATACTCTCAAATCTGTAAAAAGGCAAAAGTGATCTTCGAAGCTTCCAAGATCTTTTAAATAAATTAAAAAAGTGTCTTTTCAGGCTTCGGCATGAGATCCAAGGACATTCCCGCCTTACACATGGCAAAATAGCTATCAACAGCTACCAGAAAATAAGGACAGTTGCGTCCCTTCAATGTCTCAAAGACATCCAAGAGTTCTAGCCATGAAATCGAAACTCCCCATCTCCTACTTCCCATCTTCATTTTTTGGCAGGGTAAAGAGCTCTACAAGCAATAAGCTAGAAAAGTAGAGCACAAAAAACCGAAACATAATTACTTTTCCTGAACCTACACAATTTAACTATTCTCTCAGAACCCACATAAAACCATATCCCATTTTTTCCCTTTTTTTCTTCTTTTAAGAAAGGGCATATGGCATACGCACACCTTTGGGTACATATTTTATCATCACAACTTAGTATTTAGAAGCATGTTAATGATGAAAATCACCCTACTAAGTAAGAGTTGTCTATTAATATGCTAATTACATATTGTTGGTCATGATTGAAAGGACAAATTATACACTAAAGTGGCCACATTACTCCATCACCAAGAATTACTGTTCACATTTGTTCCAAATCGATTGGGCAGGGAAAGACTTCACACAAGGCTTTATTATAAAAGCATCAAATGACAACAACCACAGGTAATTGACTTTTGACTTTGCATGCACTGTTCACACTTTCCCACTTCCATACCGCATCTAACTCAAGCATTGGAGAAGTATCAGGAAACCCCTGCTACTATTTTGACAATCTTTGTGACTGTAGGTACCCGAGATTAGATTTGGGCTTCAACCCGCAACATGTCTCCTATCTCAACAACATCACCATAAATTCCTCCACAAGATTTATACCAACATCAATAATAACTACACCAGGCTTTATCCAACTACCTCGCACCATGTTTGGTTGCTCTACAGCTGCCATTACAATATTTACTTCTCTTGTAATTTGTTCTGGATTCTTTGTCTTGGAGTGAACAATACTAACAATTGCATCCTCTCTCTGCCAACAATCAAGACAATAACAGGGTTTATCAAGGACAAAAGGAATATATATAGTCACCATCTAAACTCATACTAGATGTGTTTAAAGGCTTGCAGTAACAGATCAGTAGGAGTTCCAACAATATTACTCCTACCAATAACAACAACCTTTTTCCATTTGATAGGGAGGTCGTATCTATACAACAGCTATGCACCCTTTAGGTGTACATGGGACAAATAACGGTTCTCTATCTCGCATGGCAAGACGTCTTATATTTAGACTGTGAAATCCATCCACATCTTTGTCAATGCATACAACATTTAAAACATTCTGCTCATTCATATGTTAACCCAGATAATAGGCTAACGCAATGTATTGATTAGCATAAGTAATCTACCAAATAGATTGGTAATGGTATACATCCAATAATTTTTTTCTTTTTTAAATACACATATACAAAGGTACATGGTGTTGATCTCAACAGTTTGCATCGACCTTAAATGATTGAATTTTTTTTTTGTTTTCAAAATCGTTTGAGTGTGGTAACCAATATAAACATAAACGTGATGGTAGAGAAACATACATTAGGCATAGGTAACTGCACTAGGATGCCATGAATCAAGGGGTCCTAGTTGAAGCTTGTTATATGTTTAACAATTTCTTCCTCGGAAGTACTTTCAAGTAAACACACCTCATAAGACTTGATTCCTACTGACTCACATGCTTTCTTTTTGCTCCGCACATATGTTGAAGTATCCTTCCTATCCCCAACTAAAATGACCAGGAATAGAACCAATTGCATCCTTCATCCTTGATATTTCTTCACTTATTTCATCTCTAATTTCTTTTGCGGTTTTCTTTCCATCAGTAAGTTTCTATGAGAATTCAATAGACATTGCAGCTGAACAAAAACTAACCCCACACTCAAAACAAGTTCATATTTATTCTGTGAATTACATAATGGGAAAGCATAAAAAGTGATGTACAGAGGAGGAACAAGAGCTGCAGGAATGAGTGTGTAGACTAGAATTATTTTTTAACTCACCGACATGGACCGGTAGGATCGAGTTAAATTTTTGGTGGAAACAAAAGACCTTTGGTGGTACTGCTAAAGGGGAGGAGACGAGCGGTGGTATAGGAGGAAGGGGACGATTGTGCAATTGAGTAGTCAAAGAAAGATGCCTTTGTAGTTATCTTCGCCGTAGAAGACAGTGCCATGATTTGACATAACGATTGGAGTGTGAGTCTTAGCCCTTTAGTTGCTGCCCTATGCTCACTGCTTTGCTTTGCTTTATTTTGTTTTGTTTTGTTTTTTTTATGCCACTTGGGCTTCGCCTTTGCTACGAGTCGGACAATTGAAGAAGGGTTTTTTAAGTGCCAAAGTACTAATGTGGCCACTCAACCTAGCAAAATTTTTAAGTTTGACCACCAAATTTATGGACTCAACAATTTAGCCATTGATCTTAGCTATTTTGGACATTTAAACCATTATTGGGTGATCTGGCCTCAATTCACAGGTGTGTGTAATCACTTTCCAGCCAAATTGAAACATAGATGTTCCACGTCACTAAATTGTCCACAATGGCTTGCCTACATGTAATTTTTTTTCAACTCATCAATCGGTTTAATTTTTTAAACTTATCAGAATTATCTTTTGAATTCAACCGAATCCTGAATTTAAACTCATCAAAATTCTTTCCCTTTCTGTACTGAACACAGCCAAATCCCGTAGGAGCTAGGGCTGCCTTCCTCTTCTAATCCACCACCTTCTCGAGAACTTCATTTCTCCTTCCTTTAGCCTGTAGGGTGGGGGTTTCAAAGTGAGGATACTTATCGGAGAGGTCTTCTTCTTGTCAATTCTGTCCAAAGAGTTCTATATGCTGGTTTGGGAGATTGGTCGTCACTACAGCTAATTACTATTCAATTCTTGAGACTCCAGAATTTGGTAGTGGTAAGGAAATTATTATTTGGTTCTAAATTTTTTTAGAAAATCATGTCTAGAGTTAACATTATTACTCTATTTCACTTTGTGAATTGTACCCTCTTTCGGGCATTTTAAAATTTCTAGGTAGCAATGGCAAACGGGGCAGGTTGGGCGGGTCGAGGACGGGTTGGAAAGGTTTGGGAACCTACTGGAACAGGACGGGGCTAGCTGGCGAAATAGGCCCAGCCACGGACAGGCTGGGTCCAACAAACCAGTGGGCTGGGACAGGGCGGTTTAGCCAGTTGGTCGGGCCAGTTTTTAGGCTGTTTTGGGTTTTTTTTTTTTTTGAAGGTTGAATGGCTTGAAACTTTAAATTTAGTAGTATACAATTTTTTATCTCTAAAAGTAAATTATAAATTGAAAATTGTAACACTATAAATTTTTATAACTGTGCGAAACGGTGTAAATAATTTGAGTTTACAAAGTTGAAAATTATCACAAATTAACGTTGCAATAAAAATTACATTTATGAGTTATCCCATTGTGATGTAGATGATTCTCCGTAAAAGTCCCGATCTTCATGTAAAATTGGTTGATCCATGTCTTGTCTTTTTTTGCCTTTATCTAATCGGAAGCACACATCAGAGCCTCCAAAGTGTCTGGTGCCATTAGACTCCTTGATTCATGTAGCCTTCTCCCACTTTCACTAAAGGCACTTTCGGACTCCACGGTTCAAACAGGTACCATTAGACCATCTCATGCCATTCTAGAAAAAGCTGGATATGTAGTTTCATTTTGTTTTCACCATCCTAAAATGTTAAAATCCTGTTCTTCAGTACTCACTTTCACTTGAGCAGCTATGTTGTGGATAGCCAACTCATTCAATCCACCTGATGAAAATGAAGACATCAACAAACATCCAGTTCTTGATTTCTTGTTGCTGATTATGTTGAGGATGGTGGAAGTAAAGTTGAACTGTTGGGATGGCCTGCGTTCCGGTGGTGCCGGCATTGTCATGGTCGGTGTAGAGAACTATTCCTGATATGATGCAAAGAAACTCTCCAAGTTCATCCTCACATAACTCTTCTGCTGTTCTGCCTTTATCTGCCATGATAGTCTTTCTGAACTCTCGAGGCAGAATAGTACAAATACTCGATGCTTGTCTCGAAACCAAAAATCTTAAAATGAGGATCCATGCAATTAGCAATGCAATACAATAGTGGAATATCATAATAGTATTTGAAATATTTCTGTTCCATAGCTAAAACCATTTAGGTATGTTCACTATAATCCCTAAATTCATTAAATGAAAGAAAAACTTGAATTAAAGTCGGGATCATGTGCTGTGTAGTGGGATAATATTGTCCCTAAAGTAAATGAATTGCATGCTTAAATGTTTTCAAAATTAATGAAACAATAGCACTGGTATAAAAAATGGAGCTAGTTTTTTGGGGTTGAAATAAAGTGCTATTACAAAATTGAATAAGTTGATTTTTATAAGGCAGCACACTATTCATCATGTCATGTGTTGAGTTCCATCTAGTGTTTACATCTACTCTAAATTTCCTATAACTCAAATTTTGTTCCTGACAAAGATATTCAAATTGTTGAGCCATAGGTGAAGAAGATTAATAAACCATACAATGTTACGAATTATAGCAACAACGCCATCTACAAATTTAAATCCATTTTTAACAATTAAATTTAAAATATGACATGCACACCTGTTGTGGTTAAAGTTTGACACTTAAAATTGGTTTAATTTCACTAACAAGAATAGGAATACTAGAATCATTATTTTTGGCATTATCAAAGGAAATTGTAAAATTCTATTCAAAATATGGAATTCACGATCAATTGATAAGATAAATTGCTCAATTGAACTACCGGTGTGAGCATACTTAAAAGGCCTTAAGAAAACTACAAGTTATACACAAGTAGTGCCAACAATTAACAGCTAACCAAGAATCACAAGTAAGAGCAAAATTAATACTATTTATTGATTTTAGATGAGATATAAGCTCTATTTTTATAGTTTTATAACATTTCATAATATCACTTTTTAATGTCGACCTAGGTATTCTATTAAATGATGGTTGTAAAGATTATGATATTGCCTCATTAAAACTTTCTATTTCCATTATTTCAAAAGGTAGATTTTCGACTATGGCCCATCGGGCAGGTTTTTCTCTAGCAATTTTTTTATCAAATCTAAAATTTCCTGCTACTTTTACCCCCAGTTACAGCTATTTGTTTTTTGTTTTTGCAAATCTTCATTACACTCGGGATGCTCACTTCTAATGTGTCTAGTCAAGATGCCAGTCCCACTTTTATGCACATATGTCTAACCACAAAGTATACAAATAGCTTTTTCATCATCTTTTAAAAATATTTTCCAAACAATAGATTTTTTTTCTTTACCCTTATTTGTGCTACAAGAAGAAGTACCCAATTGTCTTAAACTGCTAGTGGGTGTTAGCGTGCCCTCAATATCATCAACATCAACATCATCACCTAAGGTTTCTACTTTATCTGGCTCTGGAAAATTTATTATGGGATCTTTTTCAAAAAATCTATTTATTTGTTCTTCATCAGTGTTAATTTGATGGGAAGATGAACGAGATACAAATCTATAAATTTTTTTAACTATATGATTTTAAATAAGTGACAAATAAAATGCAGTGAAGAAAATTTAGTGACACAAAAGGGGAAAAATAACTATTTAAATACAACAAATAATAAGATAGGTAGAAAGAAACCAACTTGGAAATCGAAAATCAGATGACTTGGCCGGAAATTATGGAAGCTTGATCACTAAATTTCTTCACAAACTCCTTCTAAATCGAGACTCTTCTTGCCAAAAAAATTTCTCAAACCAATATAGACTTTCAACTAAAGAATAGAATGAAGAAGATTGAAGAATAGAGAGTTGGGAGGTTTTTTGTGGGAAATAATGAAGTGTGGGAGGGGTTATAGGAAAAAAAAAACCTTGTAGCTATTAAGGTAAAAAAAAATTTTTTTTTGAAAATGTTAAACGGTCACATGACCATTGGGTGTGGTGGGCTGGCTGCATGGCGGGAGAGGGATGGGTCGAGGCGGTTCCTGGACTGGGCCGATTTCAGGAAAAATTGAACCTCAAGGGGTTTGAGATAGTTTCACGGGCCGGGCCGGTTAGGTTACTATTCAAACAGTTCAAAGACGAGGTGGGTTTAAACGGCCGGGCCGAGTTGGTTGGTTCGCCAACCCACAGTGCCCTTGAAATATTTAGAAGTTTGAAAATTTCTCTCTTTTTTATACTATAATTTCATTTTTAAAATTCTGATCTCTGATTTGTATCATAAAATGGAACTACATAAGGAGTTAATATGTTTTGACAATGTTGCTATATAAATTTCTCTCTTTTTTATACTAGAATTTTCTTTTCAAGATTCTGATCTCTGATTTGTATCATAAAATGGAACTACAAAAGGAATCAATATGTTTTGGCAATGTAGCCGTATAAATTATTTTTGAATTGCTTTCTAATTGGTAATTTATCCTTTTGATTCTTCATTTTACAAATGGTGAGCTTCACTTTGGATTGTAGAAATAAACCCCATTGTTTGTTTATTTTCCATTAAATTACCACAATAATCAAGAAACATGAACATAGACTCTAAATGTTTACTTCAATTTACTTCTAATTACTATTCCTATCAATAAGCAACTCTACAACTTCAGTATGTTTGTTTCACAGCTGGAGCTGCTGTAATTGTATTCTGTGGCTTTTACAACCTTGCAAAGATGTCTGATTTTCTTTTTCATTCTTATGGTATATGTTACGAAAGAAACAAACCACTAAAATTAAAAATGAAGTCTGCCTCATTTGAGATTTTATATGTGATTTTTCTTTTGTATGTGATTTTTGCAGAAATAGTTTTCTGGGCTGTTGTTTTTGGAATCTTACACAAGCTAAGAAGATATTGGATGTTGAAATCACCATTGTTGGAGAGATGATATCAAGGGAATCTAGAAAAACTGCAGACTATCACCATGTGAAAAGTTGTACGTAGTCTAATTTGCTAGTGTTCTTTTCTCTGATGTAATTGAGAATGTATTTTCAGTTCAGCCATTTATTATATAATTCCATCAAATGAATAACCAGAATTGTGATCTCTTCATTTTGGAAGGTTTTCTTTTCTTCTGCAATATAAAAACCATGTTTCAACTCTTGCTTCTAATTGTGATAAATAAATATTCTAACACTTTGGTTTAGCTAAGAAATGGACAAATTGTATAGCGGGAACATTTTAAATATCCCACCAAAAGCAGCAGCTTCATAAAGCAGTAGTCCAATAGCAGTCAAAATAACAGCTTTATAAAGATGGGTCTGCACTCCCAGTAACTTATATTACAATGAAAACAACAATATAAAAAGAATACAATGGCCATTAAGAATAATTTAGAAAGAACTACCAGAAACAACAGATGAAAAGATTAAATACATGAATAGGTCTACAAGTTACCGGCTAAGGAACAACACATCTCACAACTACTACTAATATATCTACCAAAGAGAAGTTACAACAAACAAGTGTCCAATATTTCAATAAATTGATACTATAACCATTTGAACTAAACACAGACCAAAATTTGTTTTCCAATCTACTGCAAATCCAAACCACAGTGCATATGTCTCCATTCGGTCTAAATAACAAACAGTTAACTACAACAAGCAAAAGTGAGGAATGTTTTTGGGACTTATCAATGGCTAAAAGTGAGGAGATAAGCAACAAATACAAACATTTTCTTAATGGACAAGATTCATTACTGATAAATACAAAATACATCAGAAATAATACAAACAACGTTAAGCTGATTGCAGGATGCAAAACACTCCAAATTCATCGGGAGAAACCAAACTTCTTTTGTGTCTAAACATAGAACTAAAACCTATTGCATATCATCCAAACTTTGTTAACAAATATTCCCCGACAGTAGATCACCAAGAGTATTTTGATGTCATTGTAGTGGTTATATTCCTTGCCTTCCTGAAAACCGACCATAAGAGATGCTACCATTCCAGGCTGATATCAACGAAAAGAAATAAACTCAAAGTCACTTCTCTATAATTCTACTAAATTCTTATAAAAAAATGAAAACATCACACATTTAACATTTGAAGGACTGTACTTTCATTAACATAGAGCCCCGCTCCTGATAATCGTGCCATTTTTTTTGCTTATTTTGCACTTGAATCTCTCTTCCGCTTCTCTAGTTTTTTGGTTCCATCGTTCTTGTCTTTACCATTATTAGCTGCCACAGTTTTAGGACCTTGTTCAAGGATCTGATTATCATTTGCTCCACCAAACATTAGAGTGATGTTTGAAGCGATAGAAGTTTAAGGCTGACCATCAAAACATAAAAGGCAAGAAAGTTTAATATTTAATCAACAAAATACTTAATAAAGTGGACTGAGAAGTAATGATGTTACCTGAGTAGTTGAGTTAGAAGGACAACCTTTCTTGTTATGGCCTTGTATATAGCACAATGAACAACGAATAACACTTCCTTTCTTAGAAAGTTTGCCAAATTCCTTAGGTTCATCTTTACCCTTTCTTCTATTTTTTCGTGGTCTCCCCAGTAATGACTTGAAATCTAGAGGCAACACTGGTTTCTCACTTTCATCCCATTGTTCCATACTAATCATTGGTACCATATTCAAACCGTAAGCCTTCATGTATTTACTCTTAAGATACCAATCAGCAACATAATCTTCAATCCTTCCTTTGTTTTTCTGAATTTCTAAGATAGCATGTTCACATGGTATTCATGTTTACCCCTACATGGAACATGTCTTCTCTCTTAATTTAACAACATGTCTATTCTTCTTGTTTCCACATTTAGTTACCTCAAAGTCATTTGTTCCACTGAAATCCACATTCCACTCAAAAGACTCCTTCTTATTATCCTTCAATTTCTTCATAGCCCGTGGAGTAATATTTGATTTCCAAGTCTCAGAAAAGGACCTATTAGCTTCAAGTCTCTTCATCATCATGAGCCTAATTTCCATAAAACATGGATATTATAGAAAGTTTCAGCCATGTTATTATCAATGACATCACAACAAGAAAAGGTCGAAAAGTAGGCCTTTACAAACTTTTCATGATTATACTTCAAGAAATCTTCCATAGACTCCGCTCCTAAGTACCTCAAGTCTTTCAACCTCTCCTTGAATCTGAATTGTATTTTGATAGACAAGGAAGCCAAAATGTTAATTTTCTCCCATTCCCTCTCCATTTTTTGCCCTTGAATGATAGACGTGTCGAGCACATTGTCTATGCTCTACACTTGGCAGCTCATCCATAATAGCCTTCTCCAAACCCTATATGTACTATGAGAACACATGTCAATAGTAGAAATTGTTGGGATTTATGAACACAGAAGCAGCGGAAAATAAAATTTTTCACAATCTCGGTCCAGGGTCCATGTACATTATGTAAAACCGAATTATAAGAGAATCATACCTTTTCTATTTTGAAGAACAGAACAGCAAATCTTTCGGATCTAAATGCTGCGAAACACGAACGTCCTCTACCAGTATTCACACAACAAGATCAACAAACTGCTAGGTCTGCTAGAACCTTAAGCTTCCCAAATCTGATATTTAGAAGCTTGATGGATTAAATCTAGAGAGGAGAAGAAGTAATTTCGGCTAGGGTTTTCTCTCTATCAAAATAGCTTGTATCAAGAGTGAAACCCTAGCAAGACCATTCTTGTCTCTTTATAGTTAGGAGAAAGAAAGATGGAAGGCTAGAATTTATTCTTTCCTATCAAATAGGATACCAATCCTAAACCTTGCTTCTCTTCCCCTTTTATATTTATATTACGAAATTAGGAAATGTATTATTGATCTCATCAAAATATGATTTTAATTTCCTTTAAAATTCTATTAAAATAAATTCTGCCAATTCAATTGAATTCACAATTAAAAGCTCGTGATTACTTGCTTTAGTATGTGACCCTGTATGTTTATTTAACATTGGCAGCGGTCTAAACCCACAAGTCATAAGCGGCCTCTAGCAAGACATTATGACTACCCAAGTTAAATAAAATCAATAGTTTG
>JAWZTD010000137.1:2782020-2792623 GCA_035221335.1 Echites panduratus | reverse complement strand
CATTTTAAGACATGCAATACATTGTATATTCGGTTAGTGAAGTAGTTTTAGCTAATACATATGGATCCTTGGCAGAACTGGCCATATGAATATAATATATATCTATATAAATAGAAATATGGAGGGAGATTTTAAAATGTGGATGGATTTGAAAATCTTTACACTGATCCCACTGAAGGGTAGAAAAGATTTTAAAGGATACATCTAATATATATAGCTGAAAAATAACTCCTGGAAATAACTAGTCCTTGTCTGTTACAGAAGCCGCACACCATTACCAACGTTGGACCACACAGCAACAAACAGACGATTAAAGGTGTTAATTTCTTCAATTGGTAGATAACATTTGGAGTTGCAATTTGAAATGTTTTGGCTGTCCAAACATCAATTTCAACCTTATTTTAAAAGCTAATAAATTCGTGATTTAAATGGTTGGAAAAAAGGGAGAAAGAAACGAAAAGTGTTAATCACATGATCAGATCAATATATCCATCACCAATTTGATCCCATATGGCATAGATTTAAAAGAAAAAAAAAACAATTAATATTCCCCATGACCCTCTTGATAAAAAAAGTAATCCTGGCCTCTTCCATTTTCCCCATTATATGTGATTTTTTAAGTATTTTAAAACAACTCTACATGGATAGGCACAGATATAATTTATAATATATAAAATATAAAAAATTAAACTTTTCAATAACTGAAGAAAGGAAAATTTTGATAAATCCCAAGAAACTCTTTGCCATTAGGCATAGATGTGTGGCTTGATTAAATTCAACGAAAAATGATTTTTTTTTTTTTTTTTTGGGAAAAAAGTAAGGAAAAAGGTAAAAAACGGTACAAAAAATTAGTTTTGACTTAAGTGCATTGAGGGAAATTCACGAGCATCCTGGCCCTGTGCAGAGACCTTCACAGTCGAAAAGAGCACCCACCTCACCAACTCATGACCCTCCTCAATATTTCTCTCTATGAGCTGTGCAATACGTCGATTTGCCCTCATTCACGAGCTTATTTAAGGCCACCACCTTAGCATGATCTTCTCAGGAAATCAATATATATATATATATATATATATATGTGTGTGTGTAAAGTATCTTCCCAATATTCTGACCTAGTACTACTACTCTTTCATATCAATTACAACTCTGTTTCTTCTTTCGTTCCTTTCCTTTCCTTGCCTTGCCTTTTTTTTTTGTTTCACCATTGAAACACAATGGCTACATGCGTTTTCTGCATTACAATTGTCTATCTATTACTTGTGCTGTCTCCTCTAAACGAAGCAACGGCAAGGAACTTTGCCTTTAGCGGGCCGAGTACGCAAATGGAAAAGGCGACCGAGCACGGAGAATACGTGACGGTGAAGCCTCGGTTTGATTTCAGGCATGAAGTCTTTCACGGAAAGGAACTCAAGAACTGCATGCCAAAGGGTTTCAGGCATTCCTCCGCTCCCAGTCGGTTTGTGAACTATCATATCCTTGGCTCCCCCAACTGCTCAACCGGAAGGCAAAGGCATCCCAAGAAGATTAATCCTTGAAAACAGAGATGGTGGACTTTTGGCCACGGATTGAAAAACAGGGAGTTTATATAAATATATATATTTCATATGATAATGCTATGAAATGCAATATCGCCGGATGTAATGTACATGTGTATATTCACGTGGAGTTAATTTTGCATTAATAACCAAGTGAAGATACACATAGGAATGTACTAATGCATAACATATCATTTTCGTATATATACACATATATATATATTTATATATAGAGAGAGAATTTTGGAGAAATATTGCCGGGTTCTTCCCTGCTTTGTTTTGTATTCGAGTTTCTAATACAACTCGCAGTCTACTAAAGTCATGGACATGTAGTCCATGGGGAACTCAAATACTACTATTTCATTGTAAAAGAATTAAAATTTAATTTAATATTTATTTTTCTTTTGTCCATATTATTTATATGATTCAAATATTGGTTTTAGTCATCCTATACTTCTGTCAAAAAAGTAATTGTGCAATATATGTAGTTGTTACAGTTACAGGATTAGATTTTTTTTAAAAAAAAATTCTCCATTTAGGTACATAATTTCTCCTTACTTTGACAATGAAAATTAAAAATATATTTGACAATGTAAATAAGACAAGAAGATTCATAAATGTTTTAGACTCAATTAAATGAGTCAAGCCAAGTTCTTATATTCGATTTGTTTGGCTCTTAAACTTAAACAAGCTTTTTAAAATATAAAAATATATAAAATATTTATTTATAATATATTAATATTCTATATAATAGTAATTTATTTATCAAATATGTTATTCTTTATTAATTATAATATATTTTATTATTCATATATAATATATTTTTATTTATTCATATACTATAGATAATATATTTTAATATTTCTTAAAGTTTAAAAAAAATCAATACACAAAAATGAAAATTTAATTTAAAAAAAAAAATGCAAACTCAAATCTAGAAAAATATATGCGAGCTCATTTACAAGAGTCCCACAAGATCTTATAAAATTATTTTTAAAATATAGTAATAAATTATTAATTATATAATCACGTAAATATTTGTATGTAAAAAGTATTTTTTGAAATATTTGCAGATTAGGGAATAATATAATTTTCAGCATGGTATTTAAATAGGAGGGTGGGAATAAATTATTTTGTTGTTATGTTGATGAACAGTAGGGAAACAGACCCCGTGAAGCAAATTACAGAATCAGATACAAACCTGCTATGGGTTTATGCCAGCAACTTTATATAGTCGTGCAGTTTCAAGTTGAATTTTCTCCTGCAAAAAATAGATAATAAGAACGTACTTCAGAAATCTATAAAAAGAAATATGTCAATTCTACAAACAAATACAAATCACTTTACAGTTCACAGACTTCCTATCCTCCAAAGTAGTTTCTTACAACTAAATTCAGAAAGAAACCAAATGAATATTCAAGAAAATGTTTCATCGATTAGACTGTCATTCCCAAAATAGAAGGAACAGAGGACTTACCATTAAAACTTTCTAAATCTTCATTTCAAAATTGTCGCTTAATATACCATAACAAATATCTGCATTTTGCAATTATAAAGAGTTTAAAGAAGAAAAAAACGTTTCACATACAATACAATAAATTAGAAACAAATAAAACATTCCCGGGATTATGGAATTCATATTCAAATCCTTGAAATAATGTCAGAAAATAAGTAATAGCAAAAAGTTGTTTATAAGTGTCACTGAGGGCAAACAAATCCCCAACCCAAATCATCAAAAGGATTTATTGCAATCCTCCCTCCCTACAGTACTCACCTGGATCAGTCTCAAGGACCTTGAATTCAACACTTCTTATCCCTCCTCTCACAAGAAAATGGTCTCTTCTTCTCACTGGATGACATGCCTCTAGAAAATAGGTTGCAAACGTAGAACAGGTGACAGATAAGCTACATACTACACAATTGTTCTAAACATGAAAAAACACATGAATCTGCAAACAATGACAGTCCCATATTCAAATTCAAAATTTGAACTTTAAAAAGATCATCAGACACTACGATAAAATTACTCAGATGTTATTGGCACTAGGATACCAATGTAGTAAAGGGGCAGAGAGACGGATAATGAATTAAAAAATGTATACATTATAATAATAACCATAATTAGTGACAAGAATGGAACTTGCTGTTAAAGTGTTTATTTAAAAATCTCCAAAGAGTCAGAGAAGGAAAATGAAAAAAAGCATGCCCTCTCAACTTCCACAACTTGCGAGATTCACTTATCTATTAGTCATCTAAAAAACATATCAGTGACAAAGGTAAAGCTGCAATCAGCATAAGGACCCAAGCAAATAAGTTGAGAAGAAAAGCCCATGTAAAAGTTTTAGACATCAGATATGCAAAAAAGAACCTTAACCCATAGTTCAGAAAGCAAGGAAAGAGGGCTGCATTTATATCACCAGGAAGAAACATCATGCTAGCTAAATTTTTAATAGCAAAAGAAATTCCCTTACACGTCAAATCTTTCCACCTTGGAACTTTGGAAGTTGGATTGAGGCAACTCATTTAAAGCCTAAGCTGCAAATATATAAAATAGTCCCTACGACACATAAGTGATTCTCCGAAGGAGTACGGAAAAGCATAGAAAGGATGAACCGTGTAAAAAAGAGCAGCAAACAAACAGTTCAATCAGGTTTTAAAACTTACGCTTCAGGCATGCATCAAAGAGACCCCAGTGAGATCTTCTATGGTGTCATCCAGGAGTGGAACATGGATACGTTTTCCATACTCATCTGGACACCGATGCACAGGTACAATGTCCCCAAGCCAAACCCTCAAATTTGATCTCACCACCTTATTCATTCTTAATCTTTGGCTCTTCACATGTCTCTTCAGCAAGAGCAAAGCACACTGTATCCTTATTTTCCTAACCTGGAAACTAAAGGGTAGCACAAACAGCTAATTGTGATTTGTGAATCAGTTAGAATGGAAAACATGTAAAACTATTTTACAAAGTAAGATCCATTGATTTCTTGGGAAACACACCAGAGAACATATGAAATATCAGTTTACTTAACATCCTTGGAAGAAAGCAAAATATTGGTAAGGTAAATATGAAAATTAAATATCCTTTCTTCTTTTTCAGCTTACTTTACCATTGAGCAAGAACTAAAGAGCATGTACAAATGAATGCAAGACCTGATAATTAACTTCAAAAAATGAAACAAGAGTTAAATAACCGCGGCTGCTAGGATGCAAAAAGCATTCAACAAATGGAGAACAAAACATATTTGGAAAGACAAATATGTCAAAAATAAGAGAAATATATGGCTTTCCTTTTTATCTTTAGAATACATATAAATATATATATATATATAAATATGTATAGATATATAATGGACAAATAGTTAATGATAATTAGGAACTACTTTCAGTAGAATGAAATCACCTAAAAATAAACTTTTTCGAACCATCAAATATTGATTAACTCTAAAAAAATTACAAAACAAAAATCATAATCATAAGAAATATCCAATAATTTACCAATAAATTTTTAATTCAGAGAGCCATAAGACAACCTAAACTGATAAAGAAAAAGAAATTTCAAACGTAAATTGCCCGATCTTCTATTTAATCAATAATCCACAAGTCCTGAAGACAGAAAAAAAAATGCAATGAGACTTTAGCTAATCTTTGAAGCAAAGATTAAAAACATACAAAAATCGAACATGAAACTAGCAACATAATTCCCGTGCAGATTATAATTCGTTCCATATTAGATTTTTGTCATCAAGTAGCCGAGTTTCATTATCTATCGTGACATCAAAAAGGTCACTTGAAATTGTGAGCTCTCTTGGCAGACACCAGGGTGTTGGAAAGAAGCATTGCAATAGTCATTGGTCCAACACCACCAGGAACAGGAGTTATCGCTGATGCAATCTTACTTGCCTCATCATAGCAAACATCACCAACTAGCCGGTAGCCTCGAGGGCTTTCAGAATCCTCGACAGGATTTATACCAACATCAATGATAACTGCACCAGGCTTTATCCAGCAACCCCTCACCATGTTTGGTTGGCCCACAGCTGCAATTATAATATCTGCTTCTCTTGTAATTTCTTCGGGATTCTTTGTCCTGGAGTGAACAACACTAACAGTTGCATCCTCTCTTTGCAGCAACAGAGCAGCAGGAGTTCCAACAATGTTACTCCTGCCAATAACAACAGCTCTTTTCCCTTTGATAGAAATGCCATATCTATGCAACAGCTCTATGCACCCTTTAGGCGTACATGGGACAAATAAGGGTTCTCTACCTCGCATGGCAAGACGTCCAATGTTCAAAGGGTGGAATCCATCCACATCTTTGTCAATGCTAACAGCATTCAAAACATTCTGCTCATTCATATGAGAAGGCAAAGGTAACTGGACTAGGATTCCATGAACAGAGGGGTCTTCATTAAAGTTTGTAATATGTTTAAGAACCTCTTCCTCGGAAGCAGTTTCGGGTAATAGCACTTCATAAGACTTGATTCCTACAGACTCGCATGCTTTCTTTTTATTCCGCACATAAGTTGCTGAATCCTTCCTATCCCCAACAAGAATGACAGCTAGACCAGGAACAGAACCAGTAGCATCCTTCATCCTAGATATTTCTTCACCTATTTCATCTCTAATTTCTTTTGCTGTTTTCTTTCCATCAATAAGTTTCGGTGAGGATTCAGTAGCCATTGCAGTGGTGACGAAGGAAGAAGAGTGGCAGGAATCAGTGAAGAGACTGGAGTTTCTGGACGCATTGACATGGACCAGCACGAGCGGGTTGAATTTCTGGTGGGAATGGAAGGCCCTGCAGGTGGCGGTGGTACTGTTGAAGGAGAGGAACCAAGCTCTGGTATAGGAGGAAGGGGATGATGATGCTATCGAGAAGTCAAAGAGAGCTGCCTTCATAGGTGCCGTCACCATAGAAGAAGATGCCATGATTTGACGTAGTGATTGGAGTGTGAGTCTCAGCCCAATAGTTGCCGCTCTGGTCTTTGTTCTGTTTGAACTTCACTTCTACTGGCGAATCTAGGATTTTACCTTTGCTGCAAGCTGTATTATTTAAGGGTTTTAACTCCAACTTATCAATTAGGAAAACTAGAAGATATATTCTTATGTGAAACTTCTACCCAAGCAAATGCCAGAAAAATAACACAAGAAGAAGACCTCTGTACTAAAGTGGACAAAGATATAAAATTCAGTATATGAATATAAGTCTATATAAATTTCAGAAATAGAATTTCAAAGGCAGAAAATCATCAAATTTATTACCAGTAATAATCATGTTAATATTTTTATGCTATTTTAGTTAAACAATACATCATAACCCCCATGAACATACAAAAGAACAGTAGGTCAACAAACTAATTCTCGTTCAGAAAAATTCAAACGTTGTAAATGCCGACAACACTGCCTCCCTTCCCACATCTCAGTAAACCCTCTTCCCATACAAAAGAACAGTAGGAAAAACAAACTAAATTATCCCTCAGTAAAACACAGCTCCCAGCTCCAGCCATCTGTCTCTTCTTCTTCTTCTTCATCTTCTTCTTCTACTTCTTCAACACCCGCCCGACAAATAATAATAATTGATTAATTAATTAATTAATTAAAAGGGTAATTCCCTTCTGCCTATTCCTCAAGCAAATTCCTTAAAGAAAGCATAAGAATTACAGTAATTCATGAATAAATCAGAAAGAATGCATTAGGAACAGCAAGGAAGTAAACCTACTCTTACAGCCGACCGTTGTAGAAATTCAAAAGAACACACTTCCGTGCTGCTGGCGTGACGGCCGGTAGCTCCTTTTTCTCCCGAAATCTGTGTTTTCGTCGAGTTATTAATTTTTATTTAAAAGGATTGAGTTTATTATTATTATTATTATTATTATTATTATTATTAAATATACATTAAAAGAAGAATAAATATCGATTTATATATATAAACTATTTACGGTAATTTAATACATGTGATGAGTTTTATTATTATTTTTTATTGAAAACTTAACAATAAGTATATATCTCCCACGTAAGAAACATGGCTTGATTTCATCGAGATTTGGTGCCTAATAGAAATAAATACATCTAAATTCATTATGTATATAAATAAATAAAAACAAAACTGAGGAATATTATGAGTAAATCACTATTTTCCCTTAAAAGAATTTTTATTAAGATTAGTCATATTAGATAAAATCAATTATAATATCCAATCTTTTTTTCTTTCCAAATTAATATTTATATTATTTACGAGCTATCAAAGTAATACTTGACATCAATTTTTCTAATTTTCTGTCAAAACTTGCCTTGTTTGGGATATTAATTTGGTAGTTTGTGAATAGCATGAATAATAATTTGATAAAAAAATTATTATCGAGTGATAATATAAAGTATTACTTTAATAACTTACAAATAATATAGAAATTAAATTTTCTAAAAAAAAAATATCTTTATCTTTAACTTTAATCAAAAGTTAGGATATGATTTTAGCTAATCTCCCTTTCTTCTACATTTATCAGTTTTCATGATATACATATTATGTTTTGTATAAAGATAGTTCTCATATTTCATTATATACGCATGAGTTTTATATTTATTTCACAATTAAAAATTATTAAATTTTCATTCAAATCTTTAAAGATATACTCTATTTTAATTCTTATTCAAGTTTTTAAAAACAAACTCTTTTTATTATGATTTTATATGCTATAATAATTTTATTGAGTTTTATCCACCCAATTGTTCGTGTCTTATATGTACCATTATCTATTAAGACTCAAACACCCAATTGATCAATACAAATACATTCTTAGAAAAATATCTTATCTGTTAATTATATTCACATCTGAAATTTTCATATTATACCTTGCGAGAATTTTTAATTGTACAGGATTTTAAGTTAATCAAGTAAATGCTTGAAAATTGCACATAAATATATAATTATTACATTTGACAATATGAACAATGAGGAAAAATGTGAAGTTGAAGATAAAATAGCAGATAAGATAAATGAAGATATATCTTCTTCAATGAAGTTAAAAATTTAAATCTTGCATCCAAACATAAACCTAGTTAAGATGCGTGCATGAGTTTGATTAGATTAGATTCCATAATATTAGTGTTTTTAAGTGTATTTAATTTAACACGAGTATATATTTTAGTTTTCATTTTGCATTTCAAATAGGATATGTTATGTATATCATGAATTTAATCTAAAGTACTCTTTAAAATTCAAAATCTAATAATTTAAAAATTAAAAAAAAAAATCTTAATTAATTAAAAATGCAATCAATGGCTTATTAAATCACTTGCAAACTGCGGCCGGTTTCATCATTTCATTTTCTGGCCTGAGAAAAAAATCAGAAGGCAAAAGGCATCACCTTTTTTGGTAAACTGCAAGGGACGAGGGTTTTATATATATAACCATCTGATCAGTATTTTTTCTTTTTTTTTCTGTCAAATATTTACAGTTTATCTATTTAATTCAGATTAAAGAATTAATCTCACCTTAATTTGACCCCCTTTTTTTCTGCAGTCACTTTGGAAGGATGAGGAAAGGAGGCAAGATGCAGTCATTCTCCAACTTGTTTGGATCCCTGTTTCATAAAAGTCTGAGGTTAATTTATAATCCATTCCAATTTTTTATCTCTTGAAGAAATTTCTTAGAAATTATAAGAATATGTTGCCAAAAAAAAAAAGTTGAAATTTTTTCAGTTCTTGTTTTGTTAATGACTGCAATATGTTAATAGGACACCTTTGTCCAAACTGAAGAAAGTAAAAGAACCAAAACTGAAGGATCATGAGGTGATGATAAAAGTAGCAGCTACAACGGTCAACAAACGGGACGATTGGAAACAGCCGGGCACTTGTCCATTTCTTGGACTAGAATGCTCCGGTGTCATTGTCAAAGTTGGTCAAAATGTCCCGAATTTCCATTGTGGTGATGAGGTAGGTTAATTTCACGATGAAAATCTGGAACCGCACCGGTAGAGAGGATCAGACAAATCAATCTAATAAAGTCTGATTGATGGGATCGATCTGGTTAAAAATTCCTTTGCAATTCTTATATGTCATGTCCACCTATAGGTATGTGCCATTCTTGGCAATGGAGGAGTGTATGCTGAATTTGTGAAGGTAGATTCGGCCTTTGTTATTTCTGCTCCAAAGGGTATTCCTTTAGAAGAAGCTGCGGCCTTACCCATGGCAGGTTCTATTGTATGGAGATGTCTCTTTGCAATGAACACGATCTCTAGTGGCCAAACAATACTGGTAAATAAGTTAATTAATTAATTTCAAGAATATTATACTCATCATCTAAATTTCTGGTATGAATTTCAATTAATTAATTAATTAATGTGTGAAAAAATAAATGGTTTCATTTCGTTAATACTTTCAGATTCATGGAGGTGCTAGTGGAGTTGGTTCATTGGCTATTCAAGTGGCCAAATCCAACAATTGCAAAGTGTTTATAACAGAAGGTATATATATTCATAAATTTGATCAATTTTTACTCTCTCTATATATATATTTATAGATTAATTCATAATTAGGTGCCCTAATCTTCAAATAAAATTCTAATTAAAGGAATATTATTGTCCTAATTTAATTAGACTCTGAAAAGAAGATGAATCTTTGCAAATCACTCGGGGCAGATGTTTGTATTAACTTTAAGACGGAGAGGGAATTTTGCAAGCGTGTAATCAGTGAAAATGAAAAAGGTGATCCTTATGGAAACCCTATTTTTTCATTGTTCTATATATTTCTTTACTTTTAATTAATTAATACTCCCTCCATCATGGAATTGAATATCCTATAGGTGTGGATTACATACTGGACTGCTCAGGAAAAAACACATTTACGGATGACATAAATAGTCTTGGCGTTGAAGGAACACTTATTGTAGTAGGATTGATTGGTTCGAAACCACTGAAACCGTTTACAATGAATGTTCAGGTTATGGCTGCCAAAAAAGCTCAGGTCATGGGTAAGATCAGTATTCAGCCAGCATATAAATCGGTTAATTTATTTTGTATTTAAATTATTATTAATCTTGATTTACTCTCTGTTTGTAATATATCTTA
>JAWZTD010000137.1:2757380-2772844 GCA_035221335.1 Echites panduratus | reverse complement strand
TCCATACGATCATACGATATGGTGCGGGGTGATTTTTGAGATTTTTTTTTTTTTAACATGCTCTTGCCTTTTTGGATGTCACGAGGGCATTATTATTTATATTTTTAATTTTTAATACAAAACAACCATCAACTATTTTAAAAAAAAATTATTCATGCGTTACTAAATAAAAAAGGATTTCTTTATAAAAATCAAACAACTACTTCAATAATTTTAAATAAAAAATCACCAAAATTTTAAATGCTAACCATTTATAGTTTGTAGAGAAATTTATTGAATAAGTCATATATACATATAAAATATATGTATATAATAAGATAGTAAAAAATTAATTCTTGAATATATATATAATTACATAAGTTTCTTAGCCAAAAATACAAAAAGTTTTGGGTGAACATTTTTAGAAATTAAAATGGGGTAAAGAAAGTTTTTTTTTTTTCAAAAATTATATTTAAATATATACATATTAAATGTTGAAAAGTTTTAAGAGTAAGCAAAAAAAATACCAAATAAAAATTTGTGCTTAAAAGCAAAAATATATTTTTTGTTCAGGGCTGCGTACGCCCCTGTTCATTTTCAGCGAACGAAGATGGCAGTGAGAAACCTGAATTCCATGATTTACAAGACAATAGCCCGCGTCCGGGTAAATGAAACGAAGCGAGCAGAACTCCATAACTTCAGATGATAAAATTATAAGCAATAGCAAAGTCCCTCCATACAAATTACTGAAAGGAAGTGCTTGTCAAATAAAAAGAATGTGTGGTTTTTTGTCAGTCACCGACGAAAATGCCAATTTTCCGCTGTTGTGCTCTGTACAATTGCTGCGAACAAGAAGGCTATACAAATGCTTAAACAGTTCAGTTCTCCTTTGGAATTCTTTTTCAGGACCAAAAAAATAGATAGATCTTTTTAACCAGTGCCAAGATGAGCTATACTGCCAGCGTTCCTTCAGTGACTTGATTTTCATCTGAGGACTCTGGTGGGGGAGGTTTTGGCTTATTGACTATCCTTGCAAATCCATAACCCAGAGAACTTCCACTCGTTTGGCATAACTGGGAGGAAAAAACAAAAAGAAAAAAGAAAATTCATGATGAAAAATAATGGCTGGGCGTGTGAAAGAAAGAGAAATGTGCATTACCTCAGTGAGCTCAGAAAGATGACGTGACCTAAATTCATTGATTGTTGCTGCTATTTCTGACATGGGGAGTTTAGCCTGAAAAATAAGTTTTTTTTTTTTTTGACAATATTTAGAGCCAATAACCAAACAAAATGCGATCTCTCTTAAGTTGAAATTTGATAATCTTTAATTAGCAGTAATTTGACATACTTGAGCAAGGACAGCAGCGGCTAATTGTAGACTTGGTTCCAAGGTCTCTGGAACAACCTGCAGGTAAAATTTAGTATTTGAACACAAGTTATGAGAAAGTTTGACCATAATAAAATGACAAATACTGGGTAAGCAAAATAGTGTTAAGATACCGCTGTTGCTCCAGCCTTCTCCAAATTCAGGCCATGATCCACGTCATGGGCGCGGACAAATGTCTTCACATTAGGAAAATATTTGCTCAGTGCCCATACAGTCCTGTAATTTGCACCAGGAGTATCCAAAGTAATTGCTGCAGCACAAGCCCTTTCAGCACCTACTTTATGGAGGACCTGAACCAGAAAAACAGAGTCACCAACTGGATTAAAAAGTATGTATCTAGATCTTGTATTTGCTTTACCTCACGACTACCAGCATCACCAAAATACACTGGAAGGTCGAGTTGGCGTCCAAAAGCAACTCTATCACTGAAATTACAGAAAACGAAATTAACTAACAGGTTGTAGCTTCATGATAAAGCTACTTCTTACCATATCTTACTGTTGTTTACCACTTGCATTTTACAAAAAAATTATTTGATATGTTAAAATGTAAATGAAACAATAATGAAAAAAGTTTTATGACCCATCATTTTATATCCAAGCAAAAGGAGCAAGCAAAGCGCACCAACTTATTAGCCAGAGCTCTACTGGCTCCAAATGCTGAGCATTCATATACTCCATTCTCAGACTGAATACTTGACAGCACCTTATCAGCCTTGTTCCTAAGCCTATTTTTAGAACAATGCTTTTGCACAGGGTCATCATATAATTGGAAGTCATTAGGCCAATGGGATTAAGTTAGAATCAACCTACTTATTCCAGGCATACCAGCTCTTTTTTATCCAAATTGCCAGCTTAGATAAAATATCTATTTTAGGAAATCACTTGCATTCAACCACAAAAGGAAATCACTGATAAGCATGTAACAACAAATGTCTAAAACTGTAGGCTGATAGTAATCAAGAGAGCCAAGCCAATTTCAGACGGAAGGATCTCAACCAGGAAATTAAAAGCATTACAAAACCACGAACCTAACTTCCTTTCAACTAATAGAATATGAAGAGGGTAAAATCTTTACCTCCTCACATCAAGAGCAACAAATGGAATTAGTCGTTCAGAAAGAAGTTGAGCAATGATCTGTCATGACAGAAGGTAAAAAAGATCAACTAAGCACTCAGAAGGTAAACATGCTTTTATTAAACACACCAGCTTATGATGTCCTCAACATAATTGATTTGGAGATCTTACAATACCTGGCCAACACGTCCAAATCCACAAATAATTATATGATCTTGCAAATCATCAGTCTGAAAAGTGTGGACGGCAACAAAAGAGTAAACTAAGGTGACCATTAAGTGAAGATATGAAGTATCATGATTAAACACGTTATCATTGTCAAATAGTAAAGGGTGAAAGCAAAAGACATGGATCAATAGAAACTAAAGTTGAATCTTTTGGTCCATTTGTTACCAGAAAAATGGCCATATAACTTTTGGTCCTAGCACTTGGAACAACCAAAAATAAGAGATAATAGAAGGCTTGTATATTATTGACAGGAAGGAGAAGAAAAGGAAATACATTAAGGTCCTTTACAAGGATACATCAAAGAATAAATAAAAACCAATTCAACTGAAACAAAATACTTAAAAGGAGTATCAACTCAGAAATTTGATCCAAATAAACACAATACATGCATGAAGTTGAGTATACCTCACTTTCCACAGGTAATAAGCTTCGGACATCATGGAGCTCAAAACGAGAAGCTATCAACTGACCTCCAGCAGCTAACCATGGTGTGAGGGCCATAGAAATTCCCACTACAAGAAACAGCAAAGACGACAGCCGAGGAGACATTATTCCCTGCCACCCACAAAAAAAAAAGGGGAAAAAAGAGAAAAGGTTATTTGAGAGCACAAAAGTTACGAGTTGAAAAGCTCTTGTCATTTAAATTGTTGAAATACATTAAAATTACAGGGCATCCAGCAGAAATTTGGCAACAGATTGTGATAGAACCAATATGCTTATAGCTAGATAAGAGCAAAAAGTTCCAGGGTTGCAGATTTAAGTGGAAAATTCATAATCCTACTCAATGTTTAGATATTTTCAGATTCAAAGTCTACCTGTGGTATTCATCCTTCCCAGCACCCACAACTTCAGAAGGTAGAGTTCAAAAGCTCATTCAGAAACTTTTTATAGTCTAGGATCTAGCATATTCAACAAGTAAAATAACAGATCATGACTGGTAATATATACCAGCCCATCCCCACTGATCATCCACATTCTTCAACAGATATATCCTAAAATTGCCACCTATACTCTTCTATAACAGATGAATCACATCTATCCTAACCACTAGGTCACCCCACAATACATTCTGGGTATTGTACATATTTGCATTCACCATATACTCATAGAATGCTATTTTAGATGGTCCAATTTGATGGCAAAGCAAAATTGATAAACATAAAAACACATCCCTTTCGCATGCGAGGGGAGTGGTAGGTGGAAAGGGAAAAGAAAGGGAAGAGAAAAGAGGTCTACATTTACAAGAATTTTGGACTATGAAAGATTTTGGAAAATGAGGCTACAAACAAAAACTGCCACAGATGAGAAGGGAAAGCAGCAAACCTGGTTAACAGCTTCACCAAATGCAACAAAAGCAAACTCTCCTCCGGGAGCAAGTAGAAGACCAACCCGTATTGCAGATATGACTGAAATTCCAAAAAGTTTACCAACTAAAGAAACCAGTAGAGTTTTCCCAGCAATTAGAAGTCCTAACGTTGCCGCTATAACAGGGAAGTTAGAAAGAAGAAGTTTAGGATCAATGGACATTCCAACCTGCAAATAAGAAACACAACCAATCAAACAAAACTAGTATCTTATCACCACAGTCCCAAACTCCAGACCATGCTTAGTTATACTTTCTTACACATTCTCCTCTCTGAAGACACTACAATGATTTTACCTGACACAATAGCATTATAGTTGGTGGTAAAGATTTAAGGATCAGTGAGGCCTTCTCTATCATGCTAGTTAAGTATCTAATGACATAAAAGGAACCTCTCAGAAAGAGAGCTCCTCAAACTTAAAAACAAAATCAAAATTAAGAGATTGCCACAAAAAGAGTTCAGGAAATAAAATGGAATAAGGGAGTACTAACATGCAACATACGAAGTTCAAATTTTCAGTGACCAAGTAGGCTGGAAAATGATCAAAACAAGTAAATATAAAGTATACATGAGAATATTCTGAACAAGAGGAATTAAGAACTTTTGCAATTAAAGATGTTTATGTTCGAATAACAACTAATATTCTATATTTTGCAATGTAAGGACTTACAGTCATGAAGAATAGACCCAATAAAAGACCACGATATGGAGCAATATCTGATTCAACCTGCAGGGAAAACTCAGTTTCTGCTAGAAGTAAACCTGCCAAAAATGCTCCCAAAGCCATAGATAGGCCAGCCTGTTTCATTTAGTGCCAGAACAACCATGTACTATGTTAAGCATAAGCAAGAAATAGAGATATTAACATTAGATAAAATACAGAAAAAATCAAGTACCAGAAAGGCAGTTTACCTACCCTGGCAGTTAGGAGACTAGTTCCCAGAATAACAAGGAGTGTATTGGCAGAAAATATTTCTGCATTCTGATTCTCAGCAATCTGCTTATAAATTGGCCGAAGCAACTGCAGAATAACCATAGCAAAATATGAGTTCTATTCTTTTCAGCACAAATATGAAATGTATATATGAAAGACATCCTAAGAAGATCAACATATGGCACTTCTAGTGCATAAAATGCCAAAAAGTAACTAAAGCATACCAAGCGCCCCCCAGCGATTATGGCAGTAATAGCGACAACTGCCTTCACAGCAGCCACTCCAAGGGCCTCTGCAATTGCTTGGAAACCAACCTTAATATGGGAAATGATGATTAACACATTGCTCAAAGCAAGAAAAGAAAGGAAAACACAGAAATTGAGACACTGAAAGACCTATATCTATTTCTATCTATCTACATTTACATGTTACCAAGAATTCAATATTAAGTAATGAGAACACCATCAAAATGAAAAATTACAGAAAGAATATGTCAAAATTCCTAAATTATAGACATGAAAAGGGATGTTAAATAAGAGAGTCAATACAGAGAATCAAAGTTGCACATGAGTTTTTGTGGATAGCAATAAAAAGGCAGGCAGCAGAAAAAAACTATTACCCCTCCTTTAGAAGAACTCGGAGAAACCAGTGGTATTAGAATAAGCAAAACCACTACAGCCAGATCCTGCAAGGAAGTAGAAAAGGAGATATGTGTAATCCAGAGAATAAGGGTTCAAATGGCTAAAACAATTATATAACGCAATTAAATAGAAGAACAGCACCCAAAGGAAGGAAATTGGGGGGAGGGGGAGGGGGAGTGGGGGGGAGTAGACCAAACAAGAACTCCCAAAGAATAATAGCACAAAACATGAAAACACCAACTGACTTCAGAGCATATACCTGGAAAAGTAGAACAGAGAATGTTGCTCGTCCATGTCGTGATGTGCTCTCACCTCGTTCCTGCAATACCTGCATATATGCTCTATAATCAGACTGTTTCCTCTCATAAGATTTTAAAATGAAAATATAAATATTAATTAACAGATCATTCAATGTTAAATTTGAAGCAAACTTAGGGCAAAATATCACAGGAAAGGAGCAAAAAAAAAAATTCTCCCACACAGAACTTCAATGGTCCATCAGAAAAGGCATGGAACTCCAAAGATATACAACTAAAAGCAATAGTCATCTAAATGACAAAATTATTCTACATAAGGCTTACAAAAGGCAGAAATTTGTTTATGATAAGATCAGAAACTATGCACAGTGAAGGAATAAACATTCAGGTACTATCATCTCGAAGTGTCAATGCAGTAACAATGGACCATTCGCCTTCCACCAGAGGATGAACCTGAAATGAATAAATAAAGGGCAACAAAAGCAACTCTAAGCATAGCAGGACATAAATACCAGAAACCAATGTCCATGGACAGCAAATTAAAACTTTCAAATCAGAAGGCATCTCAAAGTCTTCTCAACTTACGCCACAAATTTCACCACGGTCCATGGGTAAATATCAGTCAGAACAGCAGGGAATTTACTAAGAAAGGAGAGAAATTGCATGCGAAATAGAGTCACCTGGAGGACAACAGCTGTTGAAGACAGTGCAAGGCCATTACCAATGACAATTGCAGCAGGACCAGGCTGCCCAGCAACAAAATGAGTAACCAAGCCAACCACCATAGCTGTCACCAAGACCTGCATGTTCAAACCTGTCATCAGCAGCAGCACTGTGGAGTGAATCAGTTGATATAGAAATACTCTATTTTTACATCACCTGAGCAGTACCCAAACCAAAAACATATTTCTTCATGGAACTCAATCTTTCAACAGAAAGCTGTCAAACAAAAGAAGAACACATCATCTACATTCCTATGCAATCTGCACACGTGAGCATTATTATAAAAAATACTAATAATAACTAAAGTTGATGGATTCCACCTCAAGGCCAATATTGAAAAGCAAGAAGACAACTCCAAATTCGGCTATTGCCTTTGTCCCATGTACATGCCGAATAATAGAAAGACCATAGGGTCCAATCAAAATACCAGCAGCAAGATACCCAAGAACAGGGCTCCCTAGAAGTTTGTAGACATCAAACCATCATAAATAAGATAATAGAATACGATATTTCTCGAAGGAACATAGATATTGCTAGTTAACAATAAAGCACAGTATTCAGATAGGTAAATCAAACCCAGGAATAGGTCAAATGAGTGAACGAGACATATTTTTCATAATTCCAAATGTTCTACTTCCTAAGGAGTTCAAAATGATAAGCAAAAGAGGCCAGGTAGAGAAGAACAATTATGAAAGATTGAAAATAAATATGTAAGAACAAGAACAAGCATAACACAAGATCTTTAGAGTCCCAGAAGAGAAGAGAAGAGAAGAAAGAAAGAAAGAAAGAAAGGGGAGGAACCTTGCAAATACATTCATTACCTCCAGGAATTTTCTGGAAAACAGGCACAAATATAACACTCGCAAGCAATAACCATAGCATGTCAAAAAGTGAAGCCTCCTCCTCATTTATCTGACCAATGTAAAAAACTATATCAGGGAAAGGAAAATATAATCTGCATAGTCAATTGAACACTTAAAGAGCAGGAATGCATCATAATGAGCTGGTAAGCGCCAAACTGAGTACATGCCTCTTGATGAGGAATCATCTCCGTGAGTTTCTTAATTTGTCTAGGCAATTTACGTATTTTTTCGTCAATAGGTATGATAGGCTTTGCATTCACAGAAGCATCATCAATACTAGAAGTGATGACTTCCTGCGGCTGGAATAGTGCAGAGAATCTTTCCGGTCGCTTGACATAAAATGTAATCCTGTGAAAAATTTTTGGCAGGAAATCAAACAATAAATTTTCTCATGAACCGTAAAAATCCGATATCAAGATTAAATTATGAATGAAGAAAAAGACAAATAAGTGACCGAAACAAATAAACTTTAAATGTAGTGACTTCTGACTAAAATGATGGCATCACCGAAGTTCATTCTGTTCTCACACATACCCTGCAACCACCAGCAATGAGCCAAGCACCAGTTTTGGCAATTGGTTCCTGACAGACTCCAGAAGACCATGAAAAACTGATGCTGGTGTGAATTCCCCATTTGCAGCAAAAGAAAAGAATGATGCTGAAAAAAAACGAGATGATTTCTTCAGTAATGCCTTTGGAGCATTCAATGTAGAGCTGTCCTTCATTGATTCCCATTGCACTTCATGCTTTTTCATTTGAGCACTTTTTGACTTGCCGGTGTCTACCTCAATATCTCTCAGCCCATTCTCTTCATCACTTTCATCAGAAGATGCAACTTCCTCCGACCTCTGACTGTAGGTACTAAACTGGCCATCCTGAAGTGTCTCAGAAGCAATGACAGAACCTTCAAGGACCATCTCTTTTCCTTTTTCATCTATACTGCCAGATGGTCCTTCAGTCACCTCCTCAACAACAGTCTCATCCCCCAGTAACAATTCTTGGTGTGTTGATCCATTTTGGGATACCATTGCATCAGGAACAACGACACGAGAAGCAGCCAGAGTCTTCTCTGCTCTTTGTAAGGAAATCTCTGCATCATTCGCACTCTGGGCAGCCTCAAGTTCAAAAGCAACAGCTTGCTCAGCTAAAAGCATTATGTTTGTTACATCTTCCTCTACTTTCAGAACGTTTAGTTGTGCTTGCTCTGCAGCTGCATTTAACCTTTCCACTTCCCTTTGCAGTTCTTCCTTTTTGTCCTGCAACCTCTTAAGCTCAGCCTCACAATTTGCTAAATTATCCTGGCATCTTCTTACGTCTTCCTGAGTAGCCAAAAGGGCTTCCTCTCCCTTTTCCAATGTATTTAATTCTTCTGCTCCACTTTCATCACTCAAATCATCTATAGCAGTTTCCTGAGGAACACTCCTTTCTTTTGCAGTTTTTAATGAATCAACTGCCACCTGGAACCTCGCTTCAGCCAAAGAAAGAGCCATTGTTGCTTTCTGGACTGCTTCTTTGGCAACAGCCTCTTCAGATACAATTTCTTGGATGCTATTTAATGTACTATTAACGTCAGCCTGAGCACTTTCTGCCTCATCCTTCAGTGCAATAGCAGCTTCTGATATTTTCTGTGCTTTCTCCTCAAACATGGCACTGTTAACCCGTGCAACGTCCAATTCATTAAGTGCCTTTTGGAGCAATTCCCACAATTCTTCTACAGTAGGCACCTCAGCTTCTTCATCTCCTGATCCTTCTTTTGCAATACTTGACTCATCATTGCTACTAGAGCTCTCATCACCAACCCCTTCCATGGCATTCAAATCTCTATCACTACCATCAATAAAGGCTACTGAATCATTTCCCTGACATTGAGATTGAACTGAAATCTTTGAAAGACTTTCAGGATAATAAACCACGGGTCCGTATGTATCATAAAGCCAGATTGGACAATTTACTTTGCCTCTAATAATGCTTCCACGACAAAGATTGGTCTGTTTCATTCTCCACATAGGGCATGCTCTAGATGCAAATACTCCACACCTGAGAATTCTTTGATGAAAGCACTTATGCCTATAGCCTGGATATACATTAAACCGTTGTAGGGTAGTAGTATGCAAGAGACCTGACTGATTAAAACTGTTAGCCAACTCCATTCCTTTTCTGGCTTTCACAGAACAGACAGCAGGAAATCCGTCAACATATTCAGTAAAACAAATTTCTACTTTCTGGACAGATTTCCATCAACTCGTAAATCTGCAATGTAGGGTCATTACCAAAACAAAATATACATCAAGTACCAGAATAATGAATGCATTAAACCCAAAGCAGCAGTCAAAAACCATAAAATACCCACACATCAAACTACCATTTCGGAGAAGATTTCAGAAAATTCATACCCAATGGCTAGTAAGTTGTGAAACTGCACATTTCCTACTCATATATTGCATTTCTGTGCCAAATTCACTAATTCCAGAGAACCAAAGCCTTCTTCAGTTCAAAATTAAATAAATAAAGAAAACAAAAGTAATACTCAATGCACAGAGCACTAGGATTTCGCTCCATCCAAATTTGACTTGGTCACTAACATATGCAAAATTGTTCTACCCCTTCCAAACTGATTCTACTCTCACAAATGCAAACATAGTTCAAACACCTTTTCACAAAGCTACTGCATCTATGCAGTTCAATATCAGCCAACGGTCACATATTAATAAATATATAAATAATTTATTCAGGTTCGTAAAAACGCTTGCAGCTTAGCTGGATTTTCATTGACCTAATCGAAGAATAACGGCAATACAATTTGTCTCCTCCGAAACAGAATTCGAAATAAGCTATCTCAATCGATACATCTTATGCTCAGAATAAATAAATAGGAATGAATCAATAAAAACATTCACATAAATATACAGAAGCAAGCAAATACGTAAATATTTCATTTGAAGTGCATTTCCGATATGCATAAAGTGAAGAGCCAAATACAGAGTTGTTTAACACACCGATGAACCCTGAAGTGGAAGAAATTGGAGTGCAGGACTGGACCTGGAAGAGTGAACTGAAAAACGGATCGCTGGAGTTATTATTATATTGATTATAATGGAATTGAGGAAGGCAAAGAAACTGAAGTAAATGACAGTTTCGTCTTTCTCGCCGTCCCCTCTTCTCCCTCTGTTCCCGACGCCAAGGTTGGGCTGGTTAGCCTGAGTTGAAGAGGGAAAAAAAAAAAAAAGAGAAAAACTTGCAAGAAATATAGCTATTGATTTTATGGATAATTTATGTGTGTTCTTACTAAAAGGCCCTCGCGAGAACCGTAAGAGTGTTCTTGGAAATTGCCTTTACATAGAGCCTCTATTGATCTATTTGAAAAGAAGAAAAAAAAAGGGGAAAAGGTGCCGAATATATTTTGCACAAGACTTATGAAGAAATGACGATAAGAGATATTAAAAAGACATATTCATATTCACACTTTTAACCTTCTATTCATGATATATGATTTACTACTTATGACATATAATTTATATCCACTACCTACGACCTCCCTCCCTAAAGGTACAAGATTGCTTTAGGAACTCGAGGTCACAAGTTGAAGTCTAACACAAGGTGACGACGATCATCAATGAAAAGCTTGCATGAAAATATTAATCTTTTTTTATAAGGAAACTCTATAATTTGAAGAAAGATTATGCGGGATACAATCCCACAATCAATGACATTGGTTTGATTTCACGGGAGTGAGATCGATTCAAACAAAATAACTGCACCATGAAGAGAATTGAATTCATCTTAACACAGAAGATGATCACACTTTTTCATCAATTGAATCTCTCTCTTTCTATCCAAGAATGTGAACTAACTTTGTTAAGAGTTATCCACATGATAATAGTCAACTTAGCTAATTTTAGGATTTTAGTTGTTTTTGCAAGCAGTGTGACAATTGGGGTGACTTGAAGACCAATTTGGACTTCATCAATCTCATTTATCAAATAATTTAAAATTTTATTAAAAAAAATATTATTACTACAAAATAAATTAAGGCAAGTTTTTTTTTTAAAAAAAGTAAGACATTCAATTAAATATATATATATTTATACATGTATAGTGTCATATCCTTATTTATTATCATTATATATATTTTAAAAAATAAATAAATACACAAAATATTTCTTAGTTGAAACAAAGGTCAAAGCAACATATCTGTTGTTGAAGAGTTTATGGCTACAATAAGTTTCAATCAAGTTGGATCGATCGAATCAGGTTCAATCAAGTTTTTTCATTTTTAATTTTTAGTCATTTTTTAAATTACAAATTAAATAATAAAATATAAAAAATTTCAGATGAAAGTAAATTCTTATTTTTCAAACAAATTTTATATTTATTTTGTAAAAACAAATGTTATATAGTTTAGTACTTACTTTTTTATAAAAATAATAATTTTGATATACAAAAGTATGATTATAAATAAATAAATATTCATAAGGAGTGAGATAAATTTGGATTATAAAAAAAAGCTTTTACAAAATAATGCACAAATGAGTCTTTGGATGAGATGGTAAAACACTTCTACTTTTTTCCATCGACCCAAGTTCCCCGTAAATTTAATTTTAAGGGTGTTGCCCCTGTTGGACTGGACCGATTCGACCCATTTTTTATCGATTCGTGTTGGTCAATTTCAATCTTTTATCAGATACGATTTTAAAGTTTAACCGAACGAGAGGCCTATCCGATTTTCGATAGAATCGGTTGGATCTACGAGTCTAATTGATCTCTATTAGATAATATATATTATTTTTATATTTGATAGCATAGAAAATGGTGTAAAAGATTTTATAGAATATCTAAGCTTATAAATTGGATTGATTATATAATATGCCATGAATATTCTTTGTGTTTGTCCTTGGCTGAGAATGCCTACGAATTCTATTTTGATTTCCAGATATTTTGGGAATGACAATAGATTTGAAGCACGTGACTGTATTGAAAAAGGAAAAACACACAAATATCAGACCCTCGAATAGACCATTTTCAAGTTAGGATCCTGGACATTTTCAAGTTAGGACATTTGATTTTTTTTTTTTTTCTTTTCAAATCTTACTCAATTTTTCTCAACATTTTACAATTATCTAATTTACCATTCATGTTTCATTTAAGGGTAAAAAGCCCCAAATACCTTTAAACTTTCTATAAACCTGATTTTTGCCCTTGAACATTTTTTGAACTAGTTTTTGCACTCTAACTCATAGAAGTTCTCCAAATTTACCCTTCCATCGATTTTAAGCTTTAAACCCTGACGAGTTGCAGTCATGTGATCCTCATGCTTATTTTATAAGGGCATTTTCAGCCCTTCTTTTCCCTTATATTCATAACCCTCTAATGGAGATTGAGGAAGTAAAAATAATTCCTCAAGGTCAATCACATGTTTGAACTCAAATAAACTAAGGCAATTGATGGTTACTTTCATCCAAGAACGTGAAGAAGAGGTCCATTTAGAGGCTCCGATGCTTTTAAAAAAGGGAGACAATTTGATCAAATGTTGTTTTGCATAGAGGAGAGCTTGGAGGAAGAAATTGAAGCGAAACGGACCCAACCCGACCATTCCCGAGAATGAACAGTTCAAGGTAGGACATTTGATTTTTTTTTTTTCAAATCTCACTTAATTTTTCTGAACATTTTACAATTGCCTTTCAGTTTGACAACCAGCAGTTAAAGTCTTCACCGGCCCCAGTTGAGTTCTTCAGGAGCAAATTCATGTTGTTTCTTCATGGGACAACGATTTTCTACCTAGTTTTTTCATTAATTTCAATTATTATTCGATTAGGAAACTTCTCTAATGTGTCTCCAATCATTATATAATTTTTATTAAGGTTTAGATAGTTTATTTCAATTAAAAAAGTCTTAGAAATACATGTTAGAATTAGAAAGGGTTTAGGATTTTATTTCTTCTTGTTATAAATTGGGCTATTGAAGGCCAAAGTCATTATTCAATACATTCAATAAAGTTTTTAGACTTTGAGAGAAATAACTTTCTTCTTTAGTTCTTTTTAAAAGTCTTAACTTATCATTCAACTTGTTTGTGGCGTCTTCATTAGAGATATTGGTTTATGCTTGGGGAATAGTATGGATCAATATACGATCAAGCATCTAAACCTCGTAATCATCTAGGGCAAAGTGTTATACTTGTGTTAGGTGTAGCTATTCAAGAGATAGGTTCACATCAACCCTCTTTTCTCTTCTTTTCTTTTTCTCTTTCTCGATTCTTCACCTCCTCCCCTATTCAATTTTGCTAAATTTTTTCTCAACATTTCATCAACTTTTGTTTTCACCAAAGATTCACCTTTGACTCTTTCCCAATACCCCACCTCAAATCTATTTCAGATCTGAGCTACCAAAGCCAATGAACCTTCGTATCATAGTATGCCTTTCCTCTAGCCAAACCCCGTCTACCTATGTCAGACGCACTACCGTTGCCTTGGCACAGAGCTCTAAATCTACTAATATGAGAACTATTTTAAATTTGTGATTGAAACATTTTATTGGCTAACTCAAGATTCAAGTCATGCATCTTTTGTGATAGTTTCATTCGATTTATAAAAGAAAAATTATGGAGAAGTACTTTCACCGTTTGACCAGGAATGATATATGCCTGCATTGTAGTTACAGGAACATTGTCAATGTGACTGAAGAAACCATTGACAAAACTATTTGAATTTGAGTACCATAATAAGCCCTTCTCATTTTCCCATCCAAGTCCTTTGTTTATGTGCTTAAGTTTCTGTTCAAGAATGGAGAAAGAGACAACTCTAACAAGATCTATGAGATCTACAAGTAAAAACAAAAAAAAGGGAGATTTGGGTCGTAAGAAGTAGATTAGAGGAAAGAGAAAATAAATAATAAAAATAAATAATGAAGGTTTAAAATAATGTTTAAAATTTGACTAGAATACCCCTAAAATTAGGGTTTTGTTAGAGATTGGTGCTAAAATTTAACAAAAGGGAAACTTTGGAAAACTTGTGTGAGTTGAAGGGCAAAAATCAATTTTAAAAAGTTCAAGGGCAAAAACCATATTTTGATAAAGTTTACGGGTATCTAGGGCTTTTTACAATTCCTTTTATACATATTTTGCCTCTTTGACTTTTAAATATGAAAACGAGCAAAACTTTATGTCGGTTTTCAAAACCCAACATAACTTTTTTTTTTTCCAGTTTTTTAAAAACTGACATAACTTTTATGCTGATTTTTCAAAAACCTACACAACAAGCTACAATTCTACATTCATCTTCCTTAACTCTCCGAGCACCATTTTCACAGTTTCCTACCACTGTTTTCAATCCAAACTAATTCCAAAATAACAATTCATGGCATTCCATGTATAAACGAATAAAAAATAACTCAAATTTCCACAACTCATTAATACTGAAACACTAAAATGACAAAATGTAATCTTAACAACAAATACTGAAACAACAAACAATAACCTAAAACTCATGTGAATCTATGACGATGAAGTTATGTTTTGTTTTTAAAAAAAATTAAGAGTCATTTAATAGAATAGAGTAATTTAAAAATATTGATTACATTAAATGAATTTAATTAATTAAGTATATTTGTTTCATCTAAAATTTATTTGCTTATAAATGAATTCAACCGTTTTTATTGTGGAGGAAGTGAAAAAATTTTAAATAGGTCTTTAATTTTATAGAACTAACTAGTGTTAAACTCAGTGTGCATGATCGTTTCAAATATGATTCAAAACCATTAAATATAAATATTATTATATCACTAAATATTTATTTAAATAAAACAAAAAACTAATGAATTTACCAAATTTTATTAATATAAAAACATACAATTACAAATTTTAAAATATACTTCTTTATGATAACTCTTTCTAAATTTTTCACTCATGATGGATACCCTTTTCAATCACAATCCTCTGTAAAAAAAAAAAAATATCGACATTAGACAAACGATTGGAATTAGTTTTCTATTGATGGACATATATATATATATATATATAT
>JAWZTD010000137.1:2738608-2757280 GCA_035221335.1 Echites panduratus | reverse complement strand
TCCTCAAAATAAAATCGATGTGCGGATTTGGTCCTTTTTCAACTGTTCCGACAAATCCTCACCGGAACAGTAAAAATGGATTGTGTAGTGAAGGGTAGGAAAATTGGCGTATTTAGTCCCTAAATATTTTATGTTTGGTATATTTGGTCCCTATTTTTTTTTTTAATATTTTAGATCCTCAAATAAAAATAGGCGTGCTGTTTTGGTCCTTTTTCCTCTATTCCGGCAAGTTCCCACCGGACCGGTAAAAATTTAATGTATAGTGAAGGGTAAAGTGGGTATTTCGGATTTCTGGATCCTATTACCCACCCACCCGTTTATCTTTTATGATTCATATCTGGGCAAATCCTCACTCAATTTCCCTGTCGTTCCCTCAAGTCTCAACCGCATTGAAGCCCCCCTCATTTCAAAGTATTCTATCACCGATTTTGAACTCGGATCAAATGCAAGAAAAGAATGAAGATTAAGGTAGCTCCTGGAGTCACGGATTCACCGGAAGAGGCAATGTTGGTTCTGGCTACCGGGTAAGATGTCACTGCGATAGGGGCTATGGTGAAGACTTCCTGGACAAATCATAACCCTTCTAGGTGTTTCTTTGGATGTGAGAAGAACCGAGTGAGTTCATATAACATTGGTTCTGAGGTATGGTTTTTCAGGAGCTCTGAATGAAATTTACTAATTCGATGAAGTTGTTTGTTTAATACAGGGGAACGGGAGTTGTGGCTATTTTTCTTGGATTGATCCTCCAATTTGTGAGAGAGCAATGACTGTTATATCTTGAGGGAACGACAGGGAAAGTGAGTGAGGATTTGCCCAGATATGAATCATAAAAGATAAACGGGTGGGTGGGTAATCGGATCCAGAAATCCGAAATACCCACTTTACCCTTCACTATACATTAAATTTTTACCGATCCGGTGGGAACTTGCCGGAATAGAGGAAAAAGGACCAAAACAGCACGTCTATTTTTATTTGAGGATCTAAAATATTAAAAAAAAAAAAAAGGGACCAAATATACCAAACATAAAATATTTAGGGACTAAATACCCCAATTTTCCGTGCAGGGTAAAGTGAGTATTTCAAATAAAAATTGACGTATTTAGTCCTCAAATACTTTACGTTTGGTATTTTTTGTCCTTATTTTTTAAAAAAATCTTTTAGATCCTCAAAATAAAATCTTATGTACAGATTAGGTCCTTTTTTCAACTGTTTCGACAAATCCTCATCGGGCCAGCAAAAATTGATTGTGTAGTGAAGGGTAAAATGGGTATTTCAAATTTATGTATCCTATAACCCATTTACCCAAAAGAGTGTTTTGATTGAAGTTTAAAATGTCTAAAATGACTGAAGCGGAAAAGCTCCAACTACTGAATCAAGTGACTCATTCTTTCACTTAATGAATAAACTAATAAATGTTCATGGTATTTTAAATTCAATTTTTCTCTAATCAGAGATTCTGTCCGCAATTGGGTCAGAGGATGAATAAAACAACAAAAAAGGATAGAAAAAATCCTCACATAAGACCGACCAGGTTTTGTAGAAAACAAGGATTGAGGCCACCAGAATTTTCGTGTATTTGAAACAAAGTGTTCGGAGGTGGGAACGTTCTACTATAGGATAAAGAAATTTGAAATATCCACTTTACCCTTCACTACACAATCAATTTTTGCTGGCCCGGTGAGGATTTGTCTGAACAGTTGAAAAAGGACCTAATCCGTACATCGATTTTATTTTGAGGATCTAAAAGATTTTTTTAAAACATAAGGACCAAATATACCAAACGTAAAGTATTTGAGGACTAAATACGATAAATTTTTTTTGAAATACCCACTTTATCCTTCACTGTACAATCAATTTTTACTGTTCCGATGAGGATTTGCCGGAACAGTTGAAAAATTACCAAATCTGTACATCGATTTTATTTTGAGGATCTAAAAGATTAAAAAAAATAATAAGGAACAAAAATACCAAATGTAAAATATTTGAGGACTAAATAAGATAATTTTCCGACCAAAATTTCTGAAATTTGGTCATGTGTTACATGGCTGGTCAAGGTCCATTTCAATCCCTCCAAGTTGATTTACAAGCTCCTTATTCTCTCTTAAACTTCATTTAAAAGGCTTGCTTGAAACCACTTCATCTTGGAGTGTTCTTCTTTGAAGAATGGCCTCAAAATCAATTAGTTCTTCTCTTCCTTGAATAAAGTTCATCAATGCTTGTCTTAATTTTGAAGCTCTTGATCTTGTGATAGGTCCACTTGGTATTTTTGGGCTTGGGTCACCAGCAGTAGCTTGGTATTATATGCCCAGTGAGGTCCTCACATAAAACCAGTCTATTACACTAGTCAAATTTTACAAAGGGCCTAATCTCGATATTCTTCTTTAGAAAAAACATGTTTTAGCTCTCATTATGGCCACAAGGAAACTTAAACCATATTTCCAGTCCTATTCTATTAATGTATTGACAATTGCTCCTATCATACACATGTTACACAAACTAGATACTGTTCGGATATTAATGAAATGGGCAATTGAGCTTTCAAAATTTGATAACCAATATAGTGAACACAAAGCTGTAAAAGCACATGTATTGGTAGATTTTCTCTTAGAATTTATAATAGAGTAAAAAGACAATATCATTCAATACTAATGTGTTGTTTATCCTCCAAAGGATTGTTGGATGCTATATGTGGATGGTTCAACAGCAGAAAAGAGCAAATGGGAAAGATTTGTCATGATCTCTCCTGAAATAAAGCATGCATACAAAGACTTGTATTTCAAGGATGAGGATGATATTTCAAAGATGAGGAAAGTTTTGGTTGCAAATGCTCAAATACAATTGTTCACTTAGCAACAATGAATTTGAGTATGAAGCTCTTTTAACTAGTTTAAGGGTAGCTGAATCATTTAACATTGACAAGTTATTGATTCAAACTGACAATCAAATAGTCGCAACACAAATAAGTGGAGAATATGAGGCATATGAAGAAAATATGAAAAAATATGTAGCCGAAGTTCACAAAGTTTCCAAGAATTTTTAATTCATCAAGATCGATTAATAGGAATTTCATGTATGATTGTGCTAAAAGAATTAAAAACTAAGTCAGATAACTTACGTATATGAACATACATATTCTGCTGAATCATCTGAATGAGATTCGTTCCTGTAGCAAACAACAAATACACATAAATGACAAGACATAAAATAATTCTGAACAATAAATTAAGAATAAACATAAAACACATACTCAGATTGAGAACATGTGTAGATCATAGCTTGACACCATACTAGCCAATTCCAACATGCTTTTTAGCCAATTCTCCAAAATTGTCAAATTATGCTTAAAGTTGGTCAAGGTTATAAAATCTACATACAGTTAACTCTTATCACACAATCTGTTGTTGTTTGGCGGCCAATTATTCAACACTTTAATTTCATTCCACGAGTAAAGCAATTTTTCATTATTCAAGTCATCATGCCCAATGAAAAAGAATTCCCTTTTCCAACCATGTACGCTATGCACTAAGAATGTTAGCTATCCCAATCCTTTTTACAAGATAAAAAAACCCCCTTCCTTCAGCTATCGTATATTTTTTATAGAAAGTAAAAAATTTTCTCCACAATTCTAAGCAGCAACAATAAAGGTTGAAATCTATACAATATACTATAAATCTACTAGATTATTATCCAATTGACTCAATGATAACCTTAAAAAAAATGTATATCTCTAAACAATGGGTGCAATGGAAAATGCAACCCTGCATGTAAAGGTGCTTGATAACACACAATATTACCTACTGGTGACCTATGAATGCTATCTTCTGGCCCAAGTTTCATCATTCTCCAAACTACTGGTATCTTATACTTTTCCCTAAGTTGATCTAAATCTAAATCCTTAGTTGATTATTCCATATAGTGTAGCACACCTGTTTCTGACCCTTCATCATAAGCTAAGTTGGGTATATCAGTTATATCCTCCACCCTTTTCTCCTTTAGTGAAACATACCTCATCTTCGATTCCACATTAGTATCAGCCATAATAGGCAAGTCATAGAAAACATTTTTATTAACATATCTAATATAACATGGCTTTACATTTGGATTTGAACTATTCGTATAGGGACCTACAAGCACAACCTGTTCATCCCCCCTTCTTCTTCCTCACAAATCTTACCTTTCTGGTTATCCGCCATCTATACAAATGCCAAATAAAAATTGAAGATTAAGGGAACAAAGCCATTGTCAGCCATAACTATTCCAGCTAATCTCCAGAAGAATAAGGGAAAATTGATGTACCCGAATTCGCAACACACTGAATAGAAAACAAATTAGTGATCACTTGAATAGACAAATAAAAATAGATTACGAAAGAATTGCCTTTTTTCTCCATTGTGAAATCACATAAATACCAAATGTCAAATCACAAATGGAACTATTTTGTCACTCTCAAGTTCTTTGAACAAGGAAGAAGACGAATGATGTTCTGTAATTTCAAAAGTTAAATACGCAGTATATTTTTCAAATTTTAACCTAGGTGTGGGAAATCCCAGTGAATTCATTTTATCTCCCCTTCACACGCTTTTTCTCTGACATTTTGCCTCCCTCATATATTTCTAATCATAACCTGACACTATCCCACAAAACACTCCTTCAATTCCTGCTCTAATCACATATACACTATAAAAAATTTTCATGTACATAATTCCCCATTTCCGCAAATAACATATTCTACAAATTTATCAAATCCATTTTTTGAAAATGCTAATAGTGTATAAATACACTAACCCCTTTCATTTATTTTAATATAGAATTATAGCATATGAAAATAATAATTCTATTCCTTACAAGATAGGGAACGTTACACCAATCCCACATCGGATTTAATTCAAATAAACTATCAATAGGCCCACAATCAACCTAAAACTCAGGTATATTCTCTCTTTCTCTCTATTCCTAGTCATTTGGAATTCAGATTTGATTCTTAGAGAAACTTTTTTTGGACAATTTTAACCCCAGAATAGGCGGGATGTACAAATCGTACAAAAGAACTCATTATTTAACTTTTTGGTCACTGGTTGTTGTTCATACAGTTATGGGTTATTGGTTTATGTGAATTTCCGTACGGTTTACATAACCCTACAGTTAAACAAACAAGTTCTTCTGTTATAGATTGTTTTGTAGAGTTGCGGGTTGTTAGTTAGTTTGTTACGGGTTGTTGAAAATTTACCAAAATTCAAATCATTTCATATTACATTAGCAAATCCAAACACATTGGAAGCCACAATCACACTTTCTCACAACCCTTCGAATCACCATCCTCTCTGCAAAACTTTACCGTAATTCCAAACTGTTCCGGTGACTCTTCATCTCTATTCCAACTTATAATAGGTCGGAAAATACAAGTAACAGGCTTCGTTGGTGAAGTTACAACTCCTCATAATAGAAACTACTATTTTTTGAACTAAAGGTAAGACCTTTTGCTTTGGTAATTAGTTTTTTTTAGTAAAGATTGGTTCTTTTTTGCGTAATGTGTTCTCTACTGTAAATTTCAAAATTTGTCTTCTTCGAAGTGTGATTTCAGACTTGTTGTTTGCTTAAAAGGTTTGCATGTTTTTTAGGTTGTGTTTATAAGTTGAAATAAGTGGATTTTTACAACTAAATAATTAAAAATGCTTAATTTGTTAGTTAAAGCTTCGATGGGGGTTTGTTTTTTCGTATAGGTTGTTTTGTGGGTTGTTATTGAGTAATCTGTTTTTTCATTTGTTGGGTCGTTATTTGTAAGTTAGTGGATGTTTCATGCTCGACGTGTTCTTGTTTTTGAGTTAAGAGTTTATTCATGCTTGCACAAGTAGTCGTGTGTGAAGTTAATATCTGTTTATTTGAGTTATGTGTTGTTCTCTTGAGTTATGGGTTGTTTGTTTTAGTTATAGGTTGTTTATTTAAGTAACAAGTTGTCTATTTGAGTAACGGGTTGTTTATTTGAGTTAAGGGTTGTTGTTATATGAGTTACAGGTTGTTTATTTGAGTTACGTGTTGTTTATTTGAGTTAAGGATTGTTGTTATATGAGTTACTGGTTGTTTATTTTAGTCACTATTAGTTTCATGTTTCCTCTTAGGAATCACTATTGATATATCTTTTTTTCATTTCCCTAGATGGAGAGCTATGTTGTCTACAACAAGAGTAGCTAGGGGTGGACCCGAGCAATTGCTTGGCCAATCAACCGAACACTCTTCAATGAAGCATTGTCTTTGCTTTTGATTAAGTTTCCGGTGCATCTCAAAGATTTGCATTCCTTTCCTCCCATGTGAAATGCTCTATGATTTGATCTTTTATCAGATTTAAAGGGTGGATATATTGGAAAAAGATTAGAAACTCTCTCTTTTCAGGGATTTGTTGTGGCAAACAAGCTCCATGGTGATTTGAGTTCTTTTTTATAAGAAACGGGTTGTTGTTATATGAGTTATGAGTTTTTGTTTGTTCACCTAAGGATTGTTTTGTGGAGTTACAGGTTGTCATTTGTTCAATTAAGGGTTTTCTTTTTTTAGTTGATTATATGGGTTATTGTATGTCTTTTTCTAGCACTGAAATGTTTCCTACAGGTTGAGGCTACCCAATATCAAGTGGTATGCAGATGCCGAATTCTTTCAAAATGTCGAGGATGAAAAGGTTTGGATGGGGGTTGAACACCTGAATAATTTGTGTGGAGTACATAATCATTTTATGTATGGAAATTGAACAATTTATGTTATTATTTTTTATTGAACACTATTAGTGATTTTGTACTTGATCAGATCATTTTAGTGATTTTATCGAGATATATATTAGTAAGTTGAGTTTTAATAGGTTTCTATTTTGGTGAAACAAGTACTTTACTGAACATACAACCCACAACAGTTAAAACACAACCCATATTAGTTATATCAATAATCCGTAACAATTACAAAAACAAGGTTAAAATGTTGAACAAGTGACATCTTTTAAACAACCCGTAACAAAAAAGCAACAGCCCATAACAAAAGAGAAACAACCCGTACAGCTAAAACAAAATTGAACGGCTTAGAAGTGCATGAGAATGCCCATAGCATCAACAAAACTACAATAAAAGAATAGTTACTAAAACTTCTACATAGCTCATAACCTCTTCCAAACAACCCATGATAGTTACAAAAACAAACCCCCAACTCTAGAAAAAACAACCCCTAACATATAAAAACAACCCATAACTCAAGGATAAACAACCCATGACAACCTTTATGACAAAATGTACAATCTTGTAGAGTATTTTACAATGAGATGGAAAAAATTAACAAGCAAAGCAAATACAATTCACTCAATCAAGGCTTATATCTGCCTAAACACTTTTATCTGGACATTGCCTTTTTGTGTGTCTTTGTTGTTTGCATATTGAGCATGTTTTGGAATATCCAATTGCCCGTTGGAGTTTATAAAGAAACCAGGACCAAGAATTGGAATCTTTGACATGCCAAATCCCGAATGCCAACGGGCATATCTTGTCAACATAAAAAGTTAATGCCAAGAAAAAACAATCATTACACGTCATGCCTAAAAACAACCCGTAACAAATTACAAAAACAACCTGATACTCCACAAAACAACCCATGACAGTTAGAAAAGAACCCAAAACAATTACATCAAACAACCCACAATAGTTACAAAAACAACCCGATACTCCACAGAACAACTAGATGACAGAAAAGAATCTATAACACTTACATCAAACAACCCGCAACAGTTACAAAATCAACCTGGTAATCCACAAAACAACCTGTGGCAATTAGAAAAGAACTTATAACAATTACATCAAATAATCAGTAATAGTTACAAAAACAACCCGGTACTCAACAGAAATAACCCGTAACAGTTATGAAGGATTTGAAGGCCTATGCAACCAAGAAAAAAACAAAAAAGATGAAACGTTTTTACAACCCTTACTTGTGCTAAAAACAACCCGTAACAGTTAAAATTACAATTTATAACTATTACAAAAACTACTTATAAGAGTTACAAAACAACGAGAAGCAGTTTATAAAAACAACCTGGTACTCCACAAAACTACCAGCAACAGTAAAGAAAGATCTGGACAAAAAACACAAAATTAAAAAGACCCATTCAGTTTAAAATTAATCGTTTCTCCATAAAGATTCTATCTTTGCACAGATTTAAGCAGAAAGATATGATTTTTGTTTATAATATATTTCAGAACATAAAAATAAAGATACTCATTCATTTTTTAAGATGAGATCAAACATTTCATCCATAAAGATTCATCTTTGACAGATTTAAACATAAAGATGTAATTTTTTTTTTTCATAATTTGCCTCAAATATAAAAGTAAAGATACCCATCCATTTTTTTATGATGAAAACTAACCTTTACTCCATGAAGATTCAATCTTTCCACGGATTTCATCTAAAAGATGTGATTTTTTTTTTTTTTGCGAAGAACTTAGATTTGAATGATGCAACTGAAAAATCTTGGAAGGGTTTTGTAACAGAACGTGGGTTTCAATGAGTGAGGAAGCAAATCTTGAATGATGCTACTGAAAAATGTTGGGAAGGTTTAGGAAGAAATCATGGGTTTCAGAAATCTCGGAAGGATTTTGTGAGCATTTGAAAGGGAGAGAGGGTTTTATAACAAGAATGTGGCCAAAAATGCAAAGATAGTTTTCTTTAAATTGATAGAAGGGTATTTAGGTAAAAATGTATGACAAAGCAATTATATTTTGAAAGAATTATAAGTGTGGCTATATTTTAAAAGCCTTATCCAAAATGAACCATCTAGTACAATTTCCCCTAAGTTCAAACTTGAAATATGTTTGTTGTGGCCAATGGCCATGACCTCAAAAAACAATTGCGCTGAAGTTGAAGCCAACTATCAAATGTGATTCCCCTTGCAAAGAAGACTTGGGCCAAGAAGTTACTAGCTCTAGTTTAATAATAAGAACTCAGGAAAATTGGTGAGAATGGTCCTTTTTTTTTCTTTTCTTAACTTTTAAGGTCTCTAAATTTTTTTCTATATCCAACCACCTTTTGGGTCTTCTATTACATTATTTGACAATATTATAATCAGGGGTAAAATGGGAATTTAGCAAAAGAAAAGGCGTTTTATCTCTTTAGCCACCCCACGAAAAATAAAAAAACCTCTCTTCATGAATCCCTTCCAAAATTTTCTTCCTTCGATTCCCCTTGCAGATTTCAAATTTTAAAGGCTTCCTAGCAATACAAGCTCAAAATGGCACATAAGTTTGGATCCCTACTACAGAGTCTAGTTTTAGAAGTTTTAGAGCTTATACCATGTCATCGGAGTTGTTATCGAAGAGATGGCTGGTATTGGGAATGGTCAGGAGCGGACACGTGGGTGCCCGGGGCAATGGACCCCCTTGAAATTTGAAAAAAAAATTTCAATATATATATATAACATTATGTATTTATATTGTTGTTGTGGGCCACTGACATTTTCAACTTCCAAGTTGCTGCCAGCTTGTTCTTCTCTTCTTTATTTCTTTTATTTCACTTGATATTTTGAAATATTTAATTACTTGGATGGTTTTATTTTCTTTCATTTCACTTGATATTTTGGAGTATTTTATTGTTATGTTAATTTTACTTTCTTTTATTTCACTTTGTGTTTTGATTTTGTTGTGATTTATGAGAATTGTCGTTTGATTAAAGTGAGACTGTCATTAATTTCAAATTTTTATTCTTTTAACACATCAAATATAGATAAATTTGTCACGAGAACTAAATGGGTTAGCTAGTAAATTTCAACATAATCAAAATGAAGATTGTACTAGTATTTTTACAAAAGAATTTAACTAAAGTGACCCAATTCAAAGTATCACAGAACAAATTGTTGTCGATTTAGTCTAAGACCTTGTTTTTATAATATTGTTAATAATATTAATCATGAAAAGGTTTCAAACCATGAATAATAAATAATAGAAGAATGATATTGTAATCGATAAGTATTAAAAATAACTTAAATGTGACATTGTATATTTAGTGAATATGCATTATAATTTTTTATCACTTTCATTTATAATTTTTTTTATATATATTTATAATTGTACCCGCTCCCCATTATTCCTAGATCCCTTTCTCGGAATGGTGTTACCATTCTGCAAAATGTGACACTGGGATGCACCGAAAAGGTTGTCGGCAACCAGCATCCCAAGGTTGGAGATGGGGTTCTAATAGGTGCAGGAGATAAAAGTCTTGGGGAACATTAGAGTTGGAGAAGCTGCTAAAATTGAAGCTGGATCAGTTGTACTGAAGGAAGTTTCTGTAACAGACACTTTAAATCCTCCAAAATCAGTTCGAGCATTTAAGCTAGATTATTAACTTAAAGCCATACAAAGTAATACACTGCAGAATATTATCTTGGGTAGGTAGAACAGCACTGACCAGAGATTTTACACTAAGCATCTGAAGTCATTTATTTTCCTAATTTAAGCAAAGCACCATTCATTTTTCTTATTTTCCTTGTCACTCTTTTAGCAATGGACCTGAAATACATTTCATCTCATTTTCTAACTTCTTTTGCCGGGAATAAGTTTTTTTGTTGATGCCATTATTTCTTAGCATATTGCCGGCGCCCACTGAAACAATACTTATAAGATATATCTTTTTTAAATTTGCCCAGCATTTTATCGATGATAATATATTCCCTCAACAGATTTCAAACCCAGTGTAAGAAAAGGGCATCACTCATTGAAATCAACGGTGGGAATCGAAGGGAGAAAATTTGGAGAGGTATTCTTGGAGGGTATTTTGGTGGGCGTGGGTAAAGAGACTTTTTTTTGCTTAAATTCTCCGGTTTTATCCATGATTAAAATATTACCAAGTAAGGTAATAGTTGACTTTAAATGATCGAAATAGTGCAAATAGGACCTTAATCATCAAACGGAAAAAATTTTAGGACCCTTAAAAATACTATTTCTTTCTTGGTTATTTCATTTTTCCGAGGGAGCGAATGGATCACTGACTCTGAGGCACTGATACAACTAAAGAATGTAAATCAGCTGCGATCCAACTTCTAGCCAGTAAGACTGCGTTTTTTTATTGTTAGCCTTACTTTTATGGCCTAGAAGTCACTCCCATTTGGTGTGTAAAAATAAATAAAGAAACTTTGGCAATGGCCTCATGCATCCTAAGCTGACGATGATTGGCAAAGCAAAGAAACAGCACATTACTATAATAACTCAAAACAAGCACATCCACCAAATAAGATAAATTTTAATGTAAGATTTAAGTACAAACTTCAATTGTTCACCTCATCTTTTCATCATGGAGGAGGCAACACAACTAGCTGACATAATATGAGATCAGATATGCATTTTCCATGTCTATCAATTCTCCGTGAGCAATTGACACCCCCATCTAAAATATTGTGGACAACAACATTCAAGGAATGAATTCCTCTTACCTCATATATCTTTACTGTAACATGTTCATTAACCCATTTGTTTCTCTTTTTGATATCACGTGAATCAGGAAATGAGGTGGGGTTTACAAGGGTCGAAACAACATCCTTTACCCATCCTGGCTTTATAACCTTCTTTAGCCTTTCTATATCTGGCGGGAAATGAGGGATAATGGAGAAGTTCAGGTCATTTCCTTTATCACCAGTCCTGCCGTGAGCTACGTCATAGAGAGGAATCTTAAGATTAGAAGGAGCAGGAGACCTGGTTAATTGCTGCATTATATCCTTCTGACAACTGAATTCAGTTGAGAGCAGTTCAAAGACTAAACCAGGATTCTTGAACTCATGATTTACATCTTTAACTCTGGTACTCTGATTACTTGAGATTATTATCTGGTTTCTTGCGCCATTAGTATGCCAATTAACATCTTTACGACTCACCTGAATGAAAAAAGAAGCAAAAATAATAAAAACACAAAACATTAAAATGTGATCTCAGGCATGGCCCCTCACAAGTCTGGAACCAGACTATGCACCTACTAACTTGAGAAAAGGATACAAATGTGAGAAGATAATTATGATTTACACTTCAGGTTCACGGCAGAAAATTTTCATTTGATTGTTTAAACACCATAAACCTCATAGATCTTCCTTTCTTTTCAATTAAGATAAACTATGGCTACATATAAACCAATGTGAAATCAGGGAATATATGGAGTTCTTCTATGTCGTAATGCAAAAGAAGAGCAGTTAAATTACTGCATGGTGGATAGCAGGTATGAACAGCAGAAACAAATGAAAGCAATGAAGAGGAAGATCAACCAATGCCTTCAAATCTGAGCTCAGAAAATTTTTCAAAAAATAATCTCTTATCTATTTCTATTCTATGTGTGTGAGAGAGGAAGAGGAAGAAAGACAGAGATAGAGGAAGACATACAAATCTCTTTTCAAGAACAATCTCTTTCTTGTGCCCAGTGCTGCAAAAGAAAAAGGACTGAACAGCATAAATACATGCAAAGAAAAAGAAACTGAAACATGCAAATATCAAAATTCAGTTGTTTTAACTCCTGGCATAGGATTGAGTCACAAAGCGATTAGTTGGGAAAAGGGAAGCTGAAAAATGGAAGAGAACTCCTATCTCCTACTTTTCATTAAAATCCCGACTAGGGGTTTAATTTTCTTCCACAGCTTTTAAATAGGCAAGTCTCCTTAGAAGTAGAAAACATTTCCAGCCAAGAAAGGGATACATAGAGACCGAGTCGCTACAGTAACCGAATCACTACAGTACTTTCCGTTTTGGTTCACTTGTTGTCATTTTATTTTTAACTATTCTTACATAGTTAAAGGCTCTTTTGTGCAATTAAATCCGAACATTTGTATTAGGGTTTTGGATAACCAAAACACTATAAATAGTCTCTTTCTTGTAAGAGAATACAACTCTTTGATAATCAAAAATATTGCTCTACATATTTGTGTGTTTGAAGAAGACTTAGGTCTTTTATGTGAGATTCTTCCAAGACTCTTCCATGGTTCTTAGAGAATTATACTAGGGCAATCAATTACTAAGGGATTAGGGCGTTGATTAGTCTTCTAAATCAAGAGGGTGGTTGATGAGAATCCTTTTCATAGGTTACTCTAACTAATCTAAAAATAAACCATAAATGAAATTCTTTCTTCTTGACGTGGTTTGTGTTTGTTTGATTTCTTCACAAAAGCAAGAATCACATCAACATCTATGCACCAACTTGAGGGGAGTGTGTTGATATATTAATTACGATAATCTAGATAGATTATAATTAATTAGGTCAATCCTACATTAATTAGTCGTTACCTATTTGGTTTTGGTATAGTTACTGTTTTGGTATTGCCAGATTTATATATACACATATATTTCTTTCTTTAATAAGATGAGATAAAGAATTATTCTTCCAAATCATAAAATTCTACAATAACTCTCCTAAGAATAATAATAAAATAGAAATAAGAAACTGACTGACATAAGCAAAGAATAAAAAAAGAAATAAGAAACCCTTGATTAACACCTCTCTTTCATAAGTTTTCCCCAAGAATCTGTTGTGGACACATTATTAGGGAAAGGAGGCAAGACACAATAATTTAGGATAATTTCAGGTTTCTCATGGTTTCTTAGTTTTCTATTCCCAGTATTTAGGGAGTTATTATTTTTAAAGAAGCCTACCAAAATAAATCTTCAATTGCAGTAATAAGTCTTGCCTAAAGCATTAAATCAAATAAAACCCTAAGTGAAGAATTTTAGTTAAAAGTATGAGATCAGAGTTCTGCCTTCCATTGAACTCCAAGGTTTCAGCCTCTAGCTTCCCTTTGATGAGCTCAATTTTTCTTCAAGTTAGGTAGATAATGAAGGAAAGGGAAATGTGAAGATGCTTGATTCAGATTTCACAATTAATCGACCTATCACTCGATCCTACACTAAAAGTCATAATAGAATGCGTCCACAACATTAGCAAAAGCAAGTCACAAAATTGTAATTAATAACATTAGCAAAAGCAAGTCACAAAATTGTAATTAATACTTTCTTTGGCTGCTACAAGATCGATACTGCTTCAGACTAGACAAGCGGAGCCTAGCCTAGCGGCCCTAGCTTAGCCGAAATTTAGCAAGTTCCCTGATTAAATAGTAGACATGCTAATCTAAATTCTAGCAGATATTTATTGGGGACCAATAAATGGTAAAATGAACCACCGTAGACTACAAAACACAGTTTCATGCATTATTGCCCTTCAGATAAAAGAAGTTCAACTAGACAATTTAACAAGTTGTTTAGCATCCTCAGCAAAATCTCTAATCTCACTTCAAAAGACCATTGCAGTCTTATAAGAAAAACATAGAGAAGCAGTAAAAAGAAGAAGACCTGATGCCACCACCACCTGCTGGGCCATTTGTGTATAAAGCTGTGAACTCTTTTGTGAATTGGATTGCCTGGTCCTCTTGTTCAAACAAGCCATCCATGCGTAATCGAATATCTTCAATATCCCTCATTGGTAAAGTAGTCTTGCTGCTTACCTTTAGGCTATCCAGACCAAAAATGTAGGAAAAAATATGATTGGTAACACCAGGATATATTTCTTCCATCCAGGACTTTATCTGACAGAGGTTTGGAAACAACAAAAGAATTTGCTAAGAAGAATATGAAAATGAAGGGTGCAAATATTAACCTCATTATTTAATTCCAAAGCATAAATATTTTAGTAGATTGAGTAATGACAGCAAATTTTTTCTAAATGCCAGATTATAGTCTACCAAAAACTCAGCAGCATTCGCACGTTTTACACATCCATATCCCCCATAGGAAATTTCTCCCCAGCCTTTCCAGCCCTTGTCCTGAAGATAAGAAAAAAAAGGAAATGCCATAATATAGACACACAAAGATATTTGCTTAACAAAGACAACTGACACAAGCAAACAGGAGATACTTCTGAGCAAAAGAGATGCATTCACCTTCTGAATAGCATATTATAACTTGAGTAACTGATTTAAAGAGATTAACCCACAAGTGATCCTTCTCTTATGGTGGATACCACACTAAAAAATGAAATTTCTTCAAAAAGGATGATTTGGAGATAGTAATATGCATATAAGATCATAAATGCAACTGGATACGCCTAAGTAAAACAGGATAATCCTTCTGTAATTGTTGCCATACTTTTGAGGCGAGAAACAACAGCTTATCAGGTAAAGGATCAGCAGATGGCTTAGCTCCAATGCAAAGAACTTTATTTTTCGACAAAGACTGAAATGAAACATCTCGGAAATCTATAACCTGTTCCAAGAAAAGGAGTTGTCAACTAACCATTTGTTTTAAGATTAGTTTCTTTACTTCCTGAAAAATAGAGTCATATGGTTACTAAAGGACCATGAGTGAGCAAGCCTCACTTACCACATCTGGAGTGACATAAGCACTAGGGTCCCCAACTTCATAAAGAAGTTGCTGAGCACAAGTGCTTGAATCTAAAACCCCACCACTACCTTCTGTCTTTGCTACACATACTGTCCCGTCAAAGAAAACTTCAGCAAAAGGAAGAGATAGACCGAGGAGATCTTGGAAAGATATGTCTCGATATTTATCACCTTCAATATTAAAGATACAAATTATAAAGTAATTAAGTTGTCTGCAGGACAAGAGAAAGATTGACTGCCTGCATTTTATTGTTTTCTACCAACAGAACCTTTAGGTAACAAAAGAAACGGATAACTGAAATGATCACCTGGATGCATATAGTATCCTCCAGTTAGTTGGCAACCACATTCTAGTAGGTGGCCAGTTAGCGACCCTTGGGCCAGACGTTGATAGTCATCCCAATTCCAACCTAGTTCATAAACCTGTTCATTTGTAACACGGAAACTGAACAACGTCAGAGGTCTTGCAGCAAGGATTCTTGATGGCTAACTATTAAACTTCAAAAGCCATCAATTAGGTTGTATTCTATTCAATTTCATGCAGACAAAGAATATGAGTATTAAGCTGAATTTTGTTTCTGAAGAGGAAAGGCTGAGAGAAAAGGCAGCCCAGGCTCATACCATAGGACCTAAAAATAAGGCAGCATCAGCAACTCTGGTAGTAATAACAACATTTGGTTTGTACTTCTCTAGACATTCAACAATAGGAGCTGCTCCCAGGTAGACACTTACTTCCTGCATATGTTAGGCAGATTAAGAAGAAAGAAATGTAAAACTATATTAAACAAATAGATAAATCTCATACAACAGGAGGTTTATTCTCAATTTTCGCTCCAAAGGAGAAAGGGGTTGTTGGTCCCTGCCTCAAGTTGCATCTCAAAAGTTAAAAAGGAATCTTCTAGGTAAATAAAAGCATGTTAAGCAAATCATGACTTCTCCAACATGATTCATGTCTTATTCAAAGTTCAAGATACAAAAAACAATAGTTGAGTACCAGTCAACATCTACCTGCTGATCGTCCAGACCTGATTATGCCAAAATGAAAGAAGATGACGTCAGAATTTACTGGTTTCCTTTTTTTCATAAGCATAATTAAGCAGAAAGTTTTTCAAGCATATACAACAAAAGAGCTTGATTGTAGAAAATGATATAGTGGCATGATTAATTCTAAAAACTGTTTTACAACCATGTGATTCTACCTCAAGCAAAATATAAAAATATACCTGATCCTTTAACAGCAGATTGACATGCCACCATACCAACAGAGATGCTAATCCCTAGTTTGTTTGCAATATGTAAAACTTCTTCCTGAGCACCAGATGGATTCTCTAAGGCAAATTGCAATAGCAAGATTTAAGAGTATTCCCTCAGTCATGCACATATAATAACTAAAAGATTAAGAAGTTAGAACTCCTTCAGTTTCTTACTTGCACCCATATTGGTAATTATGCAAACACCTCTATTGACAGCCAAAGGTAAGAGCATCTCCATCCACTCAGTAACTGCATAAAAAATTTACAGCAATGAAGAACATTATGGGTGTATATGAACATAAAAAACTTATGATTCTCGAAAATAACGTTTAGTTATCCCTGAAATAATCAAGAGACAGATATGAATGCAATTCTGTAATGGGGAAATCACATGATGTACAGAAAACTACAGTGTTGATATGCTATCAGTTTATATGGTACTAGCTCTTGGTTGTCCTTTACAGAAGCGGAAACGTAAGGATATACATTCACATTAGTTGATATGCAGAATAAAATATGTGGGATCATATCCCTAGAAACGTACTTCGAGGATCATAACCCTTCCCATTTGACTTCATTTCTCGGTGGCGCTCCGCAAGTGTGCGCTCTGCTAGGCACTCGAGTACTAGATAGTCCAACTCCTTTACTCTCCGAAGCAGCTTCAGAGCCGCTAATGGTCTATCACCTCCAAAACCAGCCCCACAACCAATATAGATCTTGTCTTTTCGCCTTTGTGGGTTCAGTCTCTGCAATAAAGAGGAGCTCTTTGCTTGGATATATCTCTTCATTTGTTATATCTAAAAAGCTCAAAACAAACTAACCAGTTTGACAACACAGTCATGGAGCTCCTCAGCAGCATAATTTGGTGTTTGTCCTGATACCTGAGGAGACCATGGATCATAAGAAGGATGGTGGAGGACGATTCGCAGGAAACTGGCTAGGAAAATGACATCATATCATATCGATGGAAAAGCTTTAATCTTTATTTTTCTCAAACACACGTATTCCCATATACCAGCAATACGGGCAGATAAATACATTCTGGAATGACCTCTATCGCACACATCGGGGGCAACCTTTTGCGATTAACTAAACAATAATTACGTAAGTCGCGAAGCATTAAGAGTAAAAAAACAGAAAATAAGTAAAAGGAAAAATGCAGAAAAGAGAAGCTTTTCGTGATTACGCTATGGCCTGAAGACGAACTTGTTTTCTCATCTCCTTCCATGGCATCGCCCCGGTAGCAGTAATTTGCAAGATCTGGAAACTCCCACGCCAAAATGGCTGACCGCACGAATCTATTTAGGGTGCGGATAAATGCACATCTTAAGTGCACCCCAAAGCTAAATTCACCCCAAAAAAATATTAAATGCCCCCTTAAAATTAAGAGTGTGGATATTTATACCCCCAAAAATATTAAGTGCACCCCTCTAGTTAAATTCATCCCAAAAAATACTAAATACACCCCACAAAATTCCTAATATACCCAATTTTAAAAAAACTACAAAACACTAAATACACCCCCCCAAAACCCTCTCTCTTTCTCTCTTCCCTTCTTCTTCCTTTCTTCTTCTACTTCCTGCCTCTCTTCTTCCCCAGCAGAACCAACCCCCACCTGCGCTGCCCCCACCGGCGCTGCTCCCAGTTGCCGCTGCCGTCCATCCCGCCAGCCACCGCCGCCGCCGCCGCCGCCACCGCCAGCCGCCTCCACTGCCGCCTGTCGCCGCTGCTGGAAAAAAAAAACCTAGTTACAGGTTTTTTTTTTTTTTTTTTTTTTTTACCTTTTCTTTTCCTTTTGAAATTAAGAAATATTAGTCATTTCTATTGTATTAGATGGAATGTTTATATAACAATATATTATCTATTTTAATAAATAATTTTGTTATAATTTTAATTATGGAATTGATTAAATTATTTATTTTTATATGAGTTATCTAAATTTATGTTTAGAAATGTGTATATATATATATATATATTGAAAATATGGGAATAGAATTTGAAGGAAATTATATGTTAGAGGTAAAAATAAATTAAGATTAA